>JAVQIZ010024203.1:0-12562 GCA_036023535.2 Galaxias brevipinnis | reverse complement strand
GGTTGCCGATTAATTACACAGAAGGAACAACGAATGGGCCGACAGCTATCAAACACAACACTCAGTCTGAGTGATACCACGGCAGCCAATTTGCTCCAGACTTGCTCACCCAACATATTACGACAGACTTGCTCACACACATAGGACACACAGACCAACTCCAGTTGAATTAGCAGTTACTGGTCAGGGCACTGGTAGGAGGATGCAGCATATTTTTTGATGGTTGGAGGAAACTGGAGTAAACATGCACACAAACATGCACAAATAGGTGTAAATGTAAATGTACACAAACTATTTTGGCGTGCTCATTATATGAATCATCTTTGCTGTGAGATTCACTTACAGAGATACATTTTTTGCTTCTCCAATCAAAGTTGTTTTTTTTTATTACTAATTGTAGAATAAAGTCTCTGTTCCAAGGCTAATATCTCAGCAGAGAATGGTGATGTAAATGTTTAAATGCTGTTCAATGTTGCTAGTGGTTTGAGGTGCTGATGTGAGTTGTGTTGCAGTATGTCGGAGCTGAGTTCATCTGTTCCGTCCAGCCCATCCTGAAAGACAGATGGACACCAGAGCTGGAGGAGGCGTGGAAGGTACGTTGTCATGGCCACCTTTGACCTTCCCCCCTCCCTGTGTGGGTGTCACGCAGAGAGAGACCAGGACGGGCTCCTCTGACACAGAGAGACAGACTAGCTGGCTGGCAGCTGTAATCTTGTTAGGAATCACTGAGATGGTCTTTCTCTCTCTCTGTTCCTCTATCTATTTGCCTGCCTGTCTCTGGGATTCTTTATCTTGGCCCTGCCCAGCCTGCATGGTCGCCTGGCTGTTTGTCTGCCACCATTCAGAGCCCAAGTCCAATTCGCCATACGTGTTTTGCCGGATGCATGATATGAGTGGCCATCAGGACAACAACTACCATTGCTTGGCATGTGTGTTTATTTACATGTCCATGAAGCAGTAAGAGACGTGCAGAGAAACCAGAGACTCTGCCACTACATGACACATCCAAACATGTTTCACATGTAACAAACGCAGCCATGGGAAAGTAAATATGCATTGTTCTCAATACAACAGGAAGGAGGGGGGGCGGTGTGGGCGCATATCACGGATTGATGGTTAATGTTAAAACATTCATGGGTATTAATTTAAGCCACACCATAATAATCCTTGTTTCTAAGTGTCCTGCCTCACTGGTAAATATCAGTGGGAAGATCACTTGGTTTACTCTGGGGTTACCAGATCAGAGTCAGGGGACAATTGGGTTAGAGTCTTTATTAATTTATGTTCCTATGGCAGTTGCATTTAGATTGCAGTAAGATCCGTGCAGTATATGGCCTTCCCAGGGCACTCGTCAATACGCTCCACGTATGGAATACGGATTCTTTTAAACCTACAATATATTCTCCAGGTCATTCAACGGAACTCTTGGCACTATGCATCCTTTCACGAAAATGTTTTTCAACAGTGTCCTCTGCTGGAAAAATAAAGTATTACACCTCAAAATTTGTACATGTTGGGATAACACCTGCGTCTGTCCCCTAGACTCTGTTCCTGTTTCTGACCAACCTGATGAAGCAGGGCTACCAGGAAGAGGAGAAGAACCAGCATCGACTGCAGGCAACAGCCTCCCCCAAAGAAAGGCCTGACAAGAGAACAACAGCAGTCTGAGACCCTGAAAGACAGAACTGAGCTTATCCAGTCTAGCCTGACGTTTACTTTAAGCTATGCTAGCGCCCCAACAAAACAGAAAGGTCTGCCCCGCTCCGACCTTTTAAACACTAAGGGGTGCCACAAAATGTTCTCACTCTAGTCCCCACTTCATCACAACTGCTTCATTTACTGGGAAGGCTTAAGACCAGGAGAGGAGGAATTATAGTGACAGCTTTGTCATGTGTTACATTACACATTAATTTAGACAGTTGATGTAAAAATATGTAAATATACACGATTCAGTACAGAATGTAGATATTTTCTTTCTTTTTTAATAAAGAGGTGAGAATTGAGCAGACTGCAGATTTGGCCTTTCGCTGTACGACTGTTTTGACCATTTTGTTTAGAATTTATAGACCATAAATAGTAATACTGTTATATAATCTATGTTTCTGTTCAGAAAAATAAACCAACTTAATAGTATATTTATTTTCATGGTTTCAATGAGCAACACATGTGGGCCTTAGCCTTGTACATAGTCCATTTATAACTGTAACCTTTTTTATTTATTTGTACATTGCCACTGCTGATGTTCTCCTGAAGCGGCATTGAAAAGGATGCATAAGGACCCTACTGTAATGGATGATGAATGTAACGGGTGTAGCAAGTAGAGCCCAAACAAGCCAAACACATTGCTTATGTTCATGCTGTCAGAACAATAACAAGCCACATACTATTTTTTAAGACTTTAATAAAGCAATGTTATAAAACATTTAAGTCAAGACCACCTAATCCTTCTTTTGAGTCATTTTAATGAAATACTCTCTCAATACAGTTAGACAATATATCAATTAACAGATGTCAGACTGAGGTGAATAATCTGAGAGCACTACATACCCTTCTGGTATATTTAATTATTATGACTAGTGCCATGTCAAAGAAAAGCTGTTCGATCAGCTCGGCCACAGGACTTAATCTGCACCAGAGGGGATTAACAATAAAATTATTACATACAAATGTTGTCTCATTATTCTTAAACAAAATTGTTTTAAGGCAAGAAAATGTACAACTTAATAATTGTCAGGTTTAAAAAACAAACCTTTTCCCCCCTCGCACAAAAATCACATTTGACCCAAAATAAACATTTTCAGCCAGTCTACATTTTGACTTTTAATTACCCAATCAAAAAAATGTCTCCCCCTAATTATTGTCACAAATCCTGGAGGATTAACAAATGTACCATGACACCTGGATTGTTGGCAGCTTGCAGTTTATAAAACATTGACTTGGTCAGAGGGAGGATGATAACTGTACTAAATGTATCCAGTCATAACTTGCATCCGCTATGACAACAAAACGTTTAACCGCATCTAGCAGCAATCCTAAAAAAAATGGTGTCAGTCATACTATACTGGTCCAACTCTTCTGGCTAAATAATCTTAAAAAAGGGAAAGTCGAATTAAAATGTAATTCAACCAAAACATGCAAATAAAAATTTAACTGCAGAACAGCTCTGATTACAACATAAATAAGGTACAAAGTAAAAGTCGTTGAAAATAGAGTGAAACAACATTGGAGCTATATCCGCCACGCTGCAGTCAGCGAGACAGTTCCAGCCAGGGATGTTGGGAAGGGGTGTAGAATCACTTTATCAACAGTTACTTGTTCTTACCTTCTCCCTCCCTCAGTCTCAGTTTGACTGATGGGTATAAAATGGCCAACAATAAGACATGACCGTGCAAACAGAGTTTTGATGCCAGAGCAAGTCCACTGGAGCAGGTGGGGGGGGTTGGACCTCAGGCTACAGGGTAGGAACGTTAATAATTTGTAATATGGAAGTTGGTAGTAACTCCACCACCCCCAACTCCATTCACACAAATGGTACGGACTGGTCCATCTCCCCTGCTAAAGTAGAGTAAGAGTCTTTTTTCTCATTGGGTGGCTTTGGTTTTCTTGCTTTTGTTTTTCTTGTCCTTCTTCTTCAAACCGTCCATGTGGGCTCTCAGAAGATTACAGTAGGCCTAGTATGAGAGAGAGAGACAGAGCGAAAGAGAGGAGAAATAGAGAGAAGAGAAAGAGATGTCACCAAATAGAAATATAAAATGAATTTTAAGGACACACTATTCAAAGAGCACTTTTATAAGTACACTTGATTTACTTAAGTGAATCGACCAGACTAGGATAAATGCAAACCAGTAGAAGATATAAATACTTGCATTTGAGTTTAGACAAGAGAGTGCTTACCATTTGGAATTTGATTACTTCTTTAGAGCTGACAACTGTGCTGATCTTTTTCTTGCCTTCAGAAGCTCTGATGAGACACTTGTTGTCGACAGGCTCAAAGGATTCTGCGTGGCCTTTCCTGGGCACGGGTTTAGTTCTGCCATCATCTGGACATAGCAGAAAAAACAAGCTCATTAAAACAGTCGGTGGAACATCATAGTCAACAGTACAGAAACCCAGCCAATGTTTACATTTCTTTAATGTGATGACAACACTGCCTGAATTCCGACACTTCTGGAACAGCCTGGTCAGCTCAGTCAGGAACTGCAGACACATAGAACAGAGAAAAATGTCTTAGGAATATAATTAGCTGCATAAGATTGGACATGACATTTCCATCTTCTCTTGTGTATTTAAAGTCCTTTTAGATGGCCAAAAATGTATCGTATATAGACAGTATGCATAATTAAAGAACGTATACCTCATCTGTAACAGTTTCAAATTAACATATCTAGAATTCTGCTCGTTCAATCACCAGCTTGGAGCCAAGAAGACGACAGCAGAGCAGAAACAAGTAGCTCGACGTTAGCTAGGTACTAGCTAAACTCACATGAACATTTTTAGTTTCTACGTGACGTTGTATTGTGTGTGGTAACCTTTCTAGTATTAATTTCTTAGGTAAATGTTGGCTATTAGTTAAGTTATGTCTGACAATATTATTCTGAACCTTTGGTAGCATAAGCAGTTAGCTAGCTAACACTCGTCTAGCGACATTACATTAGCTACCGACACACGTTCCGTTGCTAAGCTAATTAGCTTACTAGCCGGTTGCTCAACTAAACAGCTGTGATTTTAGCTAACACTGCGCTTGCACCCAAACTATTTAAAGCATAAACGATACAAACAATACACTGCCTGCTATGTGGCAACACATTGTACGCTATTATATAATACTGTACTCAAGCACTTAGACATGTTTATGTGTTTTATCTCACCGAGTCATTTTCAAGAAGCACCATGATTTCAACCGAAGCTCGCTAAGCACACGTACTACAAACCAAGGACCTCCCAATAACCTTTGAACTTATCAAACGCGTTCGCTCCATCGAACAAGCACTGAAGCTGCTCAGATT
Organism: Galaxias brevipinnis; assembly: GCA_036023535.2. Classification (NCBI taxonomy): domain Eukaryota; kingdom Metazoa; phylum Chordata; class Actinopteri; order Galaxiiformes; family Galaxiidae; genus Galaxias; species Galaxias brevipinnis. The sequence goes on along the minus strand of JAVQIZ010024203.1, from coordinate 7,556 downwards.
AATCGCATGTAACTACTATTATTAGAGATTCTGTTATTTATTGTAATAATAATTTGAATGTTACATACTGTAATTTGTTATAACGCCATACTGCCTACTTCTACGTTAACTAATTATATAAAATTGCATTGAATTTTTCCTTTCAAAATGTAGTTTAAAACGTAAGAAATTGGAAAAGATAGGGTGAAAGTGATAGTATAATGAATTCCTGATTTGCTTAGTGTTTATTATTGATTGACGTCGAACGGCAGCAGTTCGAGCTTCCTAAATGTACCCACTTAACATAACCTGCTACCCACTAACCACCGTTCGCGCCACGTTACAAGAACGCGTCGGCAGAAACTGAAAGAGGAGATATATTACTTAGGTTTTTTTGGGTGTGTATATATTGTAATTTAATAGTAGCCCACTGTAATTGCTAAACTTGTCAAACAACTTAAAATTGGTTACCTTTATTTGTGGTTGTTTAACTTGTTTTACATTGCCTACTCATACCGACTTCCGTCATGTCGTACTACTACTACTAGGCTAGGACTATTGGTATTGCCTAGTATAGGTAGTAGTGTTTCTGAACTTTGTTTTTGTATAGTTAACTTAGCTTGCTTTCCAGACCTTAGTTTTCATGCCGTGACTGAGGCATAAAATAGTCGCGTTGGTGGACGACGTTCATATTGGTTTGCCTTAATAAAGCTCTTAATAGTAAGACAACGCTGATAAGTTATAAAGAGAAGATCATAGGCATAGGTAATTGTTTGGTCGCATGTTTGTATAGTTACGACTGAATAGTTTAAATCGCGCAAGTGTTTTTGCCTTCGAAACGACTAAGTCAGTTGAACTACGATCACCCTTTTAGCAAGTTGGCTAGTTGAAATTGTGGCAAGCAGCTAGCTTGAAAACATATGCTAGCTAACGTTTCTTGAATTAACTTCCAAATACATTCGTAACAGGACCCTTGTTATGGACCAGAACACTGAAATGGAAGGTCGAATCAGTGGGGGACTCGTTTCGTCGGACTCGCTTGTTCAAACGCATGATCGAAAGGAATTTCGACTAAGCGCCAAACTGAGTAATAGTTTACACACTACAGGCTCGGTCTGCCAGGATGGGTCACCGTGCAAAGAAGATGAGGACTCGGAGGAGGAACCTACACTCCCGCTAAATCAGTTCTACCCGTATATTCGCTGTGCACTGTGCTGCGGGTTTCTCATTGATGCTACTACTATAACGGAGTGCCTTCACACATTTTGCAAAAGCTGCATAGTGAAACACTTCTTCTACTGCAACAAGTGCCCCACCTGCAGCCTTGTGGTACACCAGACCCAGCCACTGTACAATATAAGACCTGACAGGCAGCTGCAGGACATTGTTTACAAGATGCTTCCCTGTCTAGAGGAATTGGAGAAAGCCCAAATGTGTAAGTTCTACAAGAAACGAGGACTGGAGATTCCTAAACCAGCAGTAATTTCCCCTACAACCATTCCCATTAAGAGACAGAAGAAGGATTTGCTGCAGCAGTCTGTGTTCACTATCCCCCCAGAGCTGGATGTGTCTCTACTACTGGAGTTTGTAGGAGCAGATGAGGGCATTAACGACTATAAGCCGTTGGAGAGACGCTATGTTCGTGTGTCAGGAAATGCCACTATTCGTCAGGTGGAGCTGTTTATTAGGAGGAAGATGGAACTCGGCCCTACCTGTCAGGTGGATGTGGTTTGTGGAGAACACCTTTTAGACCACTGCCAGTCACTCAGAGAAATTCAGAGTGCCGTGGGAGTGGAGGCACTACAGGACGGTCTCTTGACCCTCCACTTTGGCTTGGTCTTACCTTCTCATTTGTGACAAATGTAAGGAAACAGAAACCAGACTTTGCTCAATTACTCAGGTTATTTTGGAATGTCTCCTTCTCAGTGCATTGTGGGTGACATTTTGGTTTGTCGGAATGTCTGTGACACTAAAGCTATGCAAGGACTTACTGCAACTACTATGTATATCTACACTAGCAGGTTACTTACTAATGTTATCAGTTTGTTAAGTATACCAAAGAGTACTTGTGTGTATTTTGTTGGCAGTTATTTTGCCTGATGCATTTTCAAATAATTTAAACTCATTTAAATTCTGGTTTGGCTTATTTTTGTTGAACTGTCATCAATTTCATCATCACTCTGGCAGTTTATACAATTTCCAACACAACCATATAAGATTAATCAATTTTTTTTGAGGCCCCACAATATTCTGTTCAGTTAGACAAAGTGGTTTAGTTTGGTAGTCATTAGCTTGCATTAATACTATTGAAAAACACGGATGAAAGTGTATTAGCTTGAAAATGTAAATAAAAATTAATAAAGCAATGCTTTGATAGAAGTGGAGAAAAAAAATTGTTCACCAAATAAACTTTGTCATATAACAACCCGGCATTTAGAACTCTTTTTGTTGTTGTTGTTTTTTCAGGACTAAGATGGGAATGTATTTGTGAACAAATTTCCAAACCATTTTTTACCTATTTGAAAGTTTAGTTATATAAATGTCCTCTTTTTATGCCACATGCAGATTCTGGTGGCCTAGTTGGTAGGAATGCTAGCAGTTGCCCAAAGTTATGAGTATAAATTCCACCTGGGAACACCACCACTAGTGTGCCCTTTAGCAAGGCGCTTAACCCCAAATTGCTCCAGAGGGACTGTCCCTGTAATCCCATTGTGCGTTGCCCCATAAATTCCCATAAAATACTAATAGTTACAAATAGTGTCATTCTGATTAGATTAATAAGTCAATGTCACGGAGATGACCATTGGTAAACACCAATTGATCATGGTGAGAAGTGAAGTTGATCCTGTGGAATATGCTTATTAAACTGGTGAAGGGTCTACTTATTCAATTGAAGTAATTGTAGATGTCATATTATTTAAAAAAAAAGGTCAAGTAACTTGGTAACGTTGTAAGGGTGAAAAAAAAGTTTATTAAAGCTAGTTGAGCAAGAAGAGTATAAAGATACTTCAAGACTCATTGAAGTGGAACTAAAACTTCTAGAAGTGTTCCCAGCTGTGGAGCCTTCGAGCAAGGAACGGAAGTGAGAAAACAACCTAAGTTGATTTAAGGTTTTCTTTCTTACCAGGAGATGGCAGTAAAGTTTTAGATTTCCTTAGTTACTTCGCTGACATTTGGAGTCCATGGTTACCTTACCAAACGTGCAAAAAAAAAGCTTGTAAGAACTCAAGGTAACGTTAGCAGGTTAGCAGTGCATTGGGGTATTCATTCTGACAGCGTTAGCTGATACCGTTAGCTAATGCCGTTATGTTCGGTTGCTTTTAGGTGTTGTGAACATCCTGACCATGGACATTACGAAGGGGAGTTTGGATGACATCTCGCGCCCCGCGTCCAGTGAGAGGTCGCGAACAGGTAGCCGTGTGTCAAGTGTTTCACTTTGCGATGTCGTCAGAGCAACTTGTCCCAGCACCAGTCCAAGGTCCCTGATCGTCCTTAGCAGTGATGCCCCTGATTTTACGGTACTTTCTAATTATTATAGCTATTGTATGTGTCCTTGCTTGCCTATAACCAAAGAAGTAATAACAAGGTCTGCATATTTTGATTGCCTAGGTTTAGGAACTATCCGGCGTTTTCTGCACGAAACGTAATGTTGCGCTTCTCACGATTGTTAACCAGAGAGACCCATCTGTAGTGCACTATGTTGTGGCCCCACAACTAGGTCTGAGGCCCCCTGAATTAATATTTATATTTAATGAGGGTTCTGCACTTTTAAGCCATAAGCACACAGGTACTGCAGTAGAATATGCATTCCCTCTCCATCCATTCACCCTCTTTTGATGCCTTGGTAAGCAAAATTTACCTACAGGAAATGGATATCTCAGACTCGGACACAGACACAGAGGATTGCAGCCCAGATGTGAGTGCTATGAGCAAAGGTCAGTCAGTCAGTCAGTGTAATATTCCATTTACACTTGTATATCATGTAACTGAAACCAAGCCCGTAGCCAGAAAAATATAAAAAAATTCGAACCCGAAAACTACCCCCTGGCTATGTGCCTGACTTAAACTGTCTACATTGACAAGGTTTAGTGTGGTGTTCATGTATGCTGTTCTTATTGATCAGAATTAGAGGTGTATCTCCTTAATGAAAGGCACAATTTTCTTTCAGATTTTTTCCATGTATTAGTTGAACATGATAAGGAGAATGAAAAGTTTGAACTTCAGAGGGCGCTTGTCAAGATGAAAAAACTGGATAGAATTCTGGCCTCAAAAATCCATAGAGAAAAAGATGTCAAGAAGACAAGCAAGGAGCTCCATCAAAAGCTATGGCAGGAACTGCAGGTGGGGTAACAGGCTATTTTGTACTCACTTGTTGACTTGAGAGTACATTTATGTTTTACAGATTATACATTACAATATGTACAGTTAATATCATTATGTCTTTTAACAGCTGGTTAAGTCTGAAAGGTCCTTAGAGTGTTCAATTGAAGCTGAAAACACAAGGCTATTTTTGGCCCTGGCTCCATCCAACGGTGAGTGGGGAACTCACACATATTGATAGACATAGTTTGAACAGAAATGAGTTAATGCTTATAACCTACCCATTTATTGTTACCTTTCTCATTACCAATGACACCAGTACAAGAAGAAGAGGATTTTGTTCCTGTATTTGGAACACAAGTTCCTGACCAGGAGTATGACGGGGACTGCAGTAATACGGAGGAAGGTAAGTTTTAATGACCAGAGAACGATGAAAAAGTAACCTATGTATTTTAGTGGTTACGCCGCCTCTTAAGAGGTGCTTTATGTAATCACTGGCTGGCTTAAAAGACTGCACTAGAAGGATTGTATGGCAAAGTTGTTTATGGACGTTATCCTAAAGGCTATAACGTACTGTGGCCACTAGATGGCAGTATAAGGCTAGATTAAATGGGGGCAAACTTTTCACATCTCTTTCTAGGTCAAGTTATGTCTATATAATCAACATCCACACTTCAACACTTCTGGTTGAGCCAGTTAAACATAGCTCTTGTCACCTTTTGAAAATAATTATACTAATATATAATTCATAAATATAATATATAATGTTTATTGGTTGTACAGTGTTTTCATGTCCTCTGGTTCGTTGTATCATAGAGAATATAGAATATTTTAATCAATCTGGTTAGAACACAACCTTTCTCTGAGAACGTTTTGAAAAAGGTCTTGATAATATCTCTAAAATATCTAGACCCATCTAAAACTACCTCTACTGCTTTGGCCTTCCACCTCTACCACTGTGGTGGTGATTGTGGTCCATGTTTACTTGCTAGAAGGTGTGAGAGGGGAGAAGTCGGTCGGCAGCACTGTGGGGTCAGCTGAAGGGAGCCAGGAGAACCAGCAGACGGACTGCAGCCTAAGTGGAAGTGCCAAGGTCAGGACGAAACAGGACTTTGTCCAGAGAAACATACAGGTGGGTTCTGAGGCCAGCAGGAATGTCAGACGCTTGTCCTGTGACTTTAAACACTTCTCACTGCCCTTCAACATGTTGCATTATCCCCCTTTATGCATTGAGTTCTTATGTGAAATTTGAGCACTTTCTTTGGGTTTTTTAAATACATGTTTTATTGTTGGGGCTGTTGTTGTAAAAGGTGATTGTGTTGATGTTGATTGCTGTTGTCGTGGCGACGCTGTGATGCCGCCCCCCAGTTGGCTGGCGAAACAGGGGGGCAGATCTCGATGACTCAGGAGGAGAAGGAGCGTCTTGCCGAGCTGCTCCGAGATTTGGAGAAGGAGGAGGTGAAGGGAGAGGAGCAGACTGAAGCAGCACAGGGCCAGGTAAAACTCTTCACACGTAGGTGTTTTGGAGCCACATCCGTAAGCCCTTCCCGTTTGGCTTCGTGGCACAGTAAGAGTTTTGGAGTTTCCATACGAGAGAGCAGTGCTCACGTTCCGCTGGGGCGTTCTGGAGAAATTAAAAATACTGAACTGAACCATATGGCTCGTCACAGCGTAACATCTGAATGAGGACGTAGGCCTTTGAGTGTAGCCAGCCAACGAGCCAGGAACACTGCCTCTCCCATCTCATCGTGCCCTTACTATAGGCGGTGGGGATGATAGTGGGAGGGAATCGCCATTTTGTGGGGATCCTTCGTTTAGGTCATCAAACAAAGCTAATGAAACAGGAACTCACGCTTTGTTTTTATGTTGTTGTCCTTGGCAACAGCCATCTTATGTGTGCCAGCCTATGGTGCAGGACTTGTGTATTACCATGGATGTAAAATTGTGGTCTGAACACGGTCCACGTCCCCCCTTCTCCTCCTCATGTCCCTAAAAGCACAGTATCGGATTATGTGCTGCCTTCCCTCTCTCTGTCCCTGGCTTGCTTTTGTCCCATTACGAGCCTAGAGCTTCTGACTTTGGTTGAAGGCCCATATCAACACACTACTAGATCTGCTATACGGCACTGCAGCGGTCCTCAGCCGGTCGTGACGTTTTCTTTCCCAAACAGACTTTGAAGCCGGTTTCCCTCCAGACCGTCTCTCCCGAGCCTGCTGATAAAAAGCTGGAGTCAGTTTGAACGTTTTCACAGCAGCAGGCCTTAGTTTCAGGCATTATTAAAGTTGAAGAGGGGCTGTAACAGTGGCGGGCCAGGAGCCACGGGGCCGCAACATGTCGTAATGGAGGTCAGGTATTGACGAGTTCTGATGGCCACCGGACAGGGATAACTGCTTCTCTGCCTCAACCATCCATATGTTTTCTTAGTTTTTTTTTACCAGACGTCATTAACAGGTCATTCTGGTTGTGTGAACCTTCCAGCAGGCAGGTTTCACTGTGGTCCTTTGCTTTAACTTACCTCACCATACTGACCCCACACATTCTCATTCACAGGCTGTCGTATGCCTAATGGCCACCTTGGCCACAGTGAAGTTAGTTATGTGGGTCAAATGTTACATTGGACCCTGTGGTACCGTAAGCGGGGTCCTGGACCCGCTCTGGTTCAGTTTAACAAGCAGCACCATCAAGGCTAATCCTGACGTCTGTCTGCTTGCTTTTAGGAAGTTTCCCTTCATACCTAGAAAAATCCTGTTATATGGGTATCAGAGCGAAGGGGTTTGGGGGGGGGGGGGGGCAGAGGAGCGCAGACGCTCGATGTCTTTTACGGGGTTGGACAGGAGGACTTCCTGTTATTGCGTGAGCGCGCTGTTGTGAATGGCCATGCTACAGAGAGACCATCTGTCATGTCTGTTATGAATGACCGTAATACAGAGACCATCTATCACGTTTGCGGTGCCGTGACCGTGAGGCGTGCTGTGCAGCGCAGCACAGAGACTGGGCAGAGGAGTCCGCCTCACCAGGACTCCTAATCAAGCCCAGAGTGCAGCCTTCAACCTCTGCCTCTCTGTTTCTCTGTCTCTTTCTCTCTCTCTGTCTCTTCCTCTCTCTGTTTCTTTCTCTCTCTGTTTCTCTGTCTCTTTCTCTCTCTGTTTCTCTGTCTCTTCCTCTCTCTGTTTCTCTGTCTCTTTCTCTCTCTGTTTCTCTGTCTCTTTCTCTCTCTGTCTCTTTCTCTCTCTGTTTCTCTGTCTCTTTCTCTCTCT
>JAVQIZ010024132.1:0-23605 GCA_036023535.2 Galaxias brevipinnis | reverse complement strand
AAAATCATTTGTAACATTTCTTTAAAATGTTTTATGATATATATATATATATATATATATATATATAATCAAAACAACTTTTTACAGAAGTATGTATAACATTTACCTTTTTTAATCTTTCAGACACACAAAGGCAAAGCCTCCAACATAATGAGAAACTGATAGAAGCACTGTAAATTCAACTCCATGGCAGGTTGCCTTCAACAGATTCACGTTACCAAACGTATGCACCACAAGCCTAGACTACCTTAGACAAGTAGTGTCCAAACTCAACCAATTACTTTCTTCTGATGTGACTACACATGTCGCGGATTAAGACAACACTGGACTCTGTCACCAAAGCGGTTGGCAGCACAGACATCATATCCAAGTTTTCCCGCCTCAGACAAGGTGGCGCTGCAGCTTTCGGTGCCCATGCAGAGAAGGTTTCAGAAGAAAAAGGTCCTCCAGCTGCTGCAATTCAAACCGCCTCTGCCAAGGTAACTGGTGACACAGTCATGAAACCACCAGAAAATGAACAGAAGAGGACAAAACTTGAAGAAGTGGCCATAGAGAATACTAAAACGGCAGTCAAAGAAAAGCCTTTCATTGCTGCCAAGATGGCTGCCAAAACCACTCTTGTTGCGTCTGCTGCTAACGCTAATGCAACTAGCACTTCAGCAACAGTAGCCAAGCAGACCTTACAGCTGTTTCACCCTGCAGCAATCTCAGCCAGTATGGATGAGACATACAACACACTTTCCAAGCAGGTTAACAGCTACTTTGGGAGTGGGACACACACAAAGGGGGAGGATGATAAGAAAAAGCTTCTGCAACAAGAGAAACTCAGGGAGGAGAAAGCTTCAAAATCTGACTTCCTTCACAACCAAGACCCACAAACCACCACTGGAGACCACATTGTTGTCATAGTTCCTGTTGCTGGGGTTAAGCCTATAGAGAATGCGGCTACTTCTCCTCCACCTCCACACTCAGAAGAGGCCACCTCCCTTACAGGCATGTCAGGACCGGAGACAACATCTTCATGCATTAACACTCCAGCTTCCCCTACCCTTACTCCCAGCCCCACGGTCTCCCCTAAGAAAGGCATTGGACACTACTTCTCCTACCCTCAGGCATTGGTGGGCAGCTACATTGCTCCACTGGTGCCCAAGTTCCGGGCAGACAGCAAGAGTGTGGCAGCGGAGAAGGACAAGTCTCCGGTGTCTGGACCTGAGGACAGCGGGGTTGCCAAGACGGGAGAGAAGACGGAGAAAGAAGAGTCAGCGGAAGAAAAGGCTAAAAGGTTGCAGCTGAGCCAGAGAGAGAAGGTATTTCTCTCAGTTACGAGTTGCAGTGCATTCAATAGTATGTGATTGTATTGATAAACAATTAATAAAATTTGTATTTATTTTACAATAACCCTAACCCTAACCCTAACCATAGTAGTATGAAGCTGGTACAGAGACCATGCTTTTATGTTGTTGTTTTTAATACTGGTATTTTCCTTGCTGTTATTGCTCAGATTATTGCCAGAGTTAGTGTGGACAACCGAACCAGAGCACTGGTCAAAGGCCTCCAGAGGGTGACCGAGGTCAAGTTGCTGGCCAGCAGAGTGGAGGACCTCAACTGCCACCTACTTGACTTTCCCGAGACACGAGGAGTAGCCATCACTGTGAGTAAGGCTTGTGCGTGTGCATATGTGTGTGTCTTGTGTGTTTGCTCTGGAGTTCAAGCTTGTCTTTGTATGCGTGCAAATAGGTGTACAGACAGACAGATTGAGGTGTACCTACAGTACACTTAAAAGGTCTAGCCTAGGGATCTGTAGCCTGTTTTGAGCTATATCTAATTTTGTTCCCGTAACACGGTTTGTCCATGGTTTAAATGTTGTTCTTATGATGCTGTGCAAGATGCTGCCGCTGGGCTCCCCTCCCATGAGCCAGGTAGAATCGTGATACCTTAAAGCCCCTTTAATTTATAATTAAAAATGTATTATTAATCTGCACTGCTAGACTAATTATTATTAGTTTTGTATGTGAATTAGGCAACTGTCCAACTATGGGACCTGTCTGTGAATTTTCTGAAACCATACTTATTTTGAGAGAGATTCAACACAAATCTCATGACAGACCAATATGAAATTGTCATATAAGGAGAGAGACTAAAATGAGATTGAAATATGTATTTATTTATTTGTTCAGGAAATTTTTAAACAAGATAACCACACAAAGTTTGATTCTATCCAGACAAGACAATGTGTCTCCAGCTGTCATTATATCACATGTTGACATACTAAATAATACTGGAAAATTGTCAATTACTGTGCATTTTCCTTGTCTGTCAAGCCAGAGACTAGGATCCAAACAAACTCATCATAATTCCCATCTCTCCAGGCGAAGGTTCTTCCCAATCTGTTGCGTCTGCGTCAGGCCAGAGACGCCCCCCTACAGGCTGCAGTCCGGGAGGCCCTGGCACTGCTGGGTTACACAGACCCAGTGAAAGGTCGAGGCATACGGGTCCTGGCCATCGACGGAGGAGGAACCAGGTACAGCTAACAGCCCTTCACTTTGCAGGTCTATTTTTTTTACACCGATATAGTCTGTCACTACGTGGGAAATGGCTGGTCTGCAGTTTCGCTTTTTGTTTTACCTTTAATCAAACGGCATATCCTTTACTTTAAAACAATATTGCTGTCCACTTTGTGCCTTTGGCATGTTGTGTTGGCCCTGTCCTGGGCAAGCCCAGCATTAAATTTTCCTTTAATATAATAGAGGCTGTTGTGATTAGGAAAACAAGAACAAGAATGCTCACTTTAACTGTTTATATTGCTGTGTGTGTATTATAGGGGTTTGGTGTGCCTACAGACCCTTCACAGGCTGCAAACACTTACAGGGAAGCCAGTCCACCAGCTGTTTGACTACATTTGTGGTGTCAGCACAGGTAGGTAACAGCGACAATCATGGTGTGAAACAGTAAACATCTGAGGACATGACTATAACACGCTGTAGCTTCAGCATTTTATAAATAAAGGTTTCAAGACAGTTGAGTGAACCCTGTTTGTGACTATCGAGTATCAGTTCCTAATTCGTCAAGGACTGCTATCTAGACTGTTGATTTAGCTTTGAGGTAAATAGATTACAAAATAGACTACTACAACGCTGTCTGTGACTTTTTGTTTCCCCTTAGGTGCCATCCTGGCCTTCATGCTGGGCGTGTTTCGGTTCCCGCTGGACGAGTGTGAAGAGATGTACAGGAAGTTAGGTTCTGACGTTTTCAAGCAGAACGTCATCGTCGGAACTGTCAAGATGGGCTGGAGCCATGCGTTCTATGACAGCACCATGTGGGAGAACATCCTCAAGTCAGTCAGTTTTTGTGTTGCTTTCGGGGCTCTATCAGGCTAATGCATCTCGCATCTTTCTTTTGGTTACCGTTTAAAAATTTTTGTAAATTTCGTCTTCAATTCTAATTCCTGTCGTTCTGCGTCAGTTCTTGTCTCCCTGGTTGTTTGCTCCTTTCCTCAAATCCTCTGTTGTTGGTAGTAACTTGGTGTGCTTGTGTTCACTGTGCACTGTTCCTCGAACAGGGAGAGGATGGGCGAGGGCCTCATGTTTCAAACTGCCAGGGACCCTGACTGTCCCAAGGTACGCTGCTATTGTTGTCTTCATCTACACCAGACGTCATCACACCTTTTTCATTGTTCAAATAGCCTTGATTGAACATTGTTAGAAGTGAACACAATTTTGCAATGAAGATTTGAAGTATTTTTTACGGTTGTACTTCCCCTTTATCTCCACCAGGTGTCGACAGTGAGCACTCTGGTGAACAGAGGTCTGCCCCTGAAGGCCTATGTGTTCCGCAACTACAGCCTGCCCCCAGGGGTGCGCTCCCACTACCTGGGTGACTGCAAACACAAGATGTGGCAGGCTATCAGGGCATCCTCCGCTGCACCTGGTTACTTCCAGGAGTTCATGCTGGGGAAAGACTTGCACCAGGTAAACTTTTTTGGGGAGATCACATTGATATGAGCTGGAGTGGACCGGGTGCGTATTCAACGCAGTTAACAACCCTTCGTTGTAATGTTGTTTTGTCTAACTCTCTTTGTGACATTTTCCCGTCTCTTATCAGTCCATACATATCTCACTCTCCCAGGCTCTTTTCCGCAGCGCTACAATTATGTTATCGACCCACTTAGCTCTGTGCAATATTCAGAAACAGTTCCCCACTCCCAGCCCTACTCGCTGCTACTTTGTGCTACACACCTCCGCGATCAATAGCCACTCAGAGCCTTGTACACTAAGTGTGCTTCTGTGCCTGCCTTTAGATTGCTCACCTTGAAGGCCACATCTAAGTGGCTAACCGAGCGAGACAAAAGAGCGTGTAAGAGTGCAGTGGCCTTTAGTCATTATGTTTCTCTCACATCAAAAGCTTCTCTCTTTTTCTCTCTCTGTGCACCTGTTTCTGGTTATTCTGGATTTATTTCATGGAGGGAAATAGAAAACACTGCTGAATCTTTAACCAGAGCAGGCCTATATCAATATGCAGAACGTGATCATCTTGCCGTCTCAGTTTATTGCATTAAAACTATAGTCAACCAATAAATGGTAAATGGACTGCATTTATATAGCGCTTTTCAACCGGAATGGAACCAAAGCGCTTTACAATGTTGCCTCTCATTCACCCATTCACTCACACACTCATACACCGATGATGATTAAAACTATAGTCAACCAATAAGGCATGTTTGGCTGAACCTATGTGTGACTAGGCTGTATGAACTAACTTTAACAGTTGGTATGGCAACTAGTCACTTTAATCTCAAATATAAATCCAGTTGTCTTTCTAAGCATCAGGTTACTTATTTTTTTAGGGTTCTTGTCTCTTAGGCCTAATGCTTAAGTTCAGCCTAATGTTTATTTATCATTCTCCAAGCAATTTTCATAATGTATACGATATTTGTACTTTTTTCATACCTACATTTACAATTTATCAGGGACATGTATCATATATAGGTTTGTTGGCCATGTCTGAAATGTAGGGAAAGGGTTTAATTTGTAAAGCTGCATAATCAGGCATTCGACTTAGATTCTTGAACTTGATGGTCCGATTTACTACTTTAAATCCAAGTGAGACCAGGGAGAACCACTAATTAGCTCAAATCTCCTCATTATTGTGTCATTAACAGTGGCTTTCAATGTTGCTATTTATGTTGAGCAAATCTTTTCTGACCCCCTGATACAAAAAAAGAAAAAAAAGAAATGTGTTTTCTAAATGCTGGCAAAGTGACAGATTTAATCATGTTCTAATCAGTGCATTGCAATGTGGCTAGCTTAGATGCTGCCTTTAAGATATTTAATGTGTATTTTCTTATTACAGGCTGGGCCTTGATTGAAAAATTGCTTTTTGAAGTTCTGCAAACGTTTAGTACACATGGCAATATACAGTACTGGCCAGACCAAGTAAAAACCATGTGCTGGTAAACGATAGAAAAATATGAAAGAAAATAGGATTTTAATTGGAAAGATGATTGACCTGTTTTTCTGACGAATTACATACTTATATAGTTTTAATTCAGCCACATGCTGATACTTTATTCTTTTCATGTGATAAGCCATTTTTTGTGAGTCCCCGGTTATTTGCCCAGGACAAGTCCCATCGGCCCGGTTGGCGAGATGGAACTAGGGAAAGAGAGACAGAGAACGTTTTGTGTTAGTTTCAAAATTCCTCTTGGGATAGCAATTGGACAGCAAACTGAAAAGCTGCAGTACCACTAACCCTCTAGATTTCATTGCCACTAGTGGTATTTCTCAGAGGTTAATATTTATGTTTTGCAATCAACAGACACACACACACACACACACACACACAGTCTGTTACTGAGGATTCCAAAACTAATAAAACCTAAGCTACTATTGTGATGATATTTAGAAGGGTATTCTTGGTGCATTTTAGAAAAAATTTGGGAGAGAACCTAAAAACCTAATACAATGATGTAATATTAGATCTGTTTGAACAAAGAGAGCTGTACGTGAACACTCAGGTTTCAGTGAGCTTTCTTCCATTCTGAAGCTAACACCACACCAGTTCCTAACAGCGTAGTAAACCAGCCCCAGCCTATTGAGAGGATTTGGTCTAGTTACTCATCTCTTCTCACTTTAATAGGTAACCTGATTAGTTTTATTATCACGGTCTGATTCTCTATTCTGCCCCTTTATAGGTGATGATAATTTCTTGAAATAGTGTATGATGAATAGCCCTAAAGTAAGTTGCTTTCATTACAAATGTTAGTTGGAGTAAATGTTTAACGAGACTAGTCCTTACTGACCCACACACTATGGCTTTGTCTTCTCCTGTGTAGCTGCACCAAGAGTGAAGATAAGATGAGTGGGAAAAGCCTTTCTTAGCTGTGTAATGCGTGACCGAAATCCACAAGGATATAACCATGTTGGCACACTGTTTTCGAGAACGGTATCTAGTTTTTTATAATTGTGGATGATACCATTTGTCTTTGCAGTGCCACTGCAGGTGCGTTATAAATAGAATTAGGCTGATCCTTACACCCACATATATGTTTATACCCTTGTTTGTTTCTTTAGATGTTGTTGGGGGCGGCTTTGCCTCTAGAGTCAGCAAGGGTTACCTTGTTGGAGATGTAGCTGTTAGAGCCCATGTAGGAAAACTTGGTTGTTTGGTTAAATGTTGTTTTTGTAAATTTCTGCTGTTTGTTCCTGTGGTGTGAGTTAGTGGGCAGTCCTTAAACATAAAGAGATGTGTAAATGACATTTTACATCTAGCCAGTCTCGTTGGGGAAAAGCTCTGACTTTTACGACGGAAACTATGTAGCTCCTCTAGTTTATTCCTGTCTATACAAATTAAAGAAAGTCTCAGCAAACCCTTTGGTAAATTTCTAGTGTTCAATACTGTTTATATATGAGAAGAACATTGCATCGCTCTTGATGAGATTAAAAAAAACATTTTAATTGTGTATTTTCTCATCTTATACCCCTTTGTGGACACGTGAAGTTATATTTGTGTGCTATATTTGACACATTGAACCACAAACGTATTTATGTTATTATTTTTGAGAGATTCATTCATTGAGAATATCTGTCATTTCTAGTTTTAGCTAGTCACTAGTGGACTCGAATATCTGGTCTCTTGTGTCTTTGAATGTACTCTTAACCCATTAGCCTGAACGTATGCTTAACCCATCAGCCATATAGACCCTATAGGCTTACAAATGCAATTTGTTAATGAGATGTGAATAATTAACGCTGCCAAGTCTCCATGAAAGTCTGCTCGACTTATGTAAAGAAGCACATGGGACCACAGTGAGGCAGCCACTGCCAGGTTGTCGTAGTTAACCAGAAGGGCTTATTTAATTCCTTTTTTAATCTGCAGCTCACCAGTGCCATGTGGACATTATGTGTGTCTGTGTGATTGATTGATCTAGTTTGTACCTTATTGTAACTCCAGTGCCCTGGAGCTTAGAACAGGGTTCTAACGCAATAGCCCAAAGGGCTTGCACCACCCACTACTCCACAGCAACCAAGTCGCCGTAAAGCATGCTTCAGTCCAGCGCCTCAAACATTTCTAAAATATATTTCCCCGTGTGTTACGCGCACACACATACTCGGTAACACCTGTCTATGAGGAAGTGACGCTGTTCATATTCATCACCAGATCACTCATAAGCCACATTGTTGTGTGTGGTTAGGTTTTTCATATGTTAATATTGCGTCTGTGCCAGACTCAAAGGTAACAATGTACTAGGTGGAACATTATTGGACTATTCAAATAAAAATATTAAATAATTTAGTTTAATTTACATTTAAATTGCGTTTGGTTTGTTATAAGCAAATAGAACATGCAGTCTGACATTCTTTTCAGTAGTTTAATTCAATGGAATTTGATTATAGTTTTTATTAAGATAGATTATTAAGGTTATGAAATCACTATTTTTGTCTTTGATTTAAAGCCACTATGCTACTGTTGTGACTGTGCGTAGTCTCGTGGAGCCATGTCGTTTAATCTAGACTAAGCATTGATCTCTGATTTGTTTTCCTGAGTGTACTGTGTCTTAACAGTCAGTCAATCTCGTTTTTTTCCTTCTCCAGCCTTTACCTTAATACAGCTTGAAAGACAATGTGCCACCATTATAATAACTCATGATAAAAGACTAATGTTGTTGAGGACATCGGTATCCTGATTAGAGGCAGTGGCATGCGGACTAACCTTCTAACCCTCTCATTCTCTATTTCCTTAAGGATGGTGGTCTCATGATCAACAACCCTACAGCGTTGGCCATCCACGAATGCAAGTCACTGTGGCCAAACACGCCCGTCCAGTGTGTGGTGTCGCTGGGCACTGGTCGCTACGAGACAGCCGGCAAGAACACCACCACCTATACCAGCCTCAAGACCAAGATCAACAACGTCATCAGCAGTGCAACAGATACAGAGGGTAAAGGGAGGCAAGGGAGTGTGTCAGTTTGTGCGTTGTTTACGTTTGGAATAACTACTGTTTATAGTTAGTAGGTTTGTCCTATGTCACCTCCCCCATCTGTCAGTGGAGAAGGTTTAATCCAGAGTCGATTTATTTATAGAAAACTCCAGATTAGAGCCAGCCAGTCAAACACACAGCAGCACACACTGTACTAGTACGGCTCTACTAAGCCCATAGAGGTCATAACAGATGTGCGACTGCATCCACAACAACTACTAGCAATATAAGGAAAATAATAATTTCAAACCTGACACTTAAGAATTATTGAACTATCCTGCCAAATTGTATCAATTAAAAATGTTCTGTTATGTTTTGGTTCTACATTTTTGATTATTCCCCCCCTTTTGATTATTCCCTCCCTCCCTTCACCGTCCACCTATTCGCTCCTCTCTCTGTCCTCCAGAGGTGCACACCATGCTGGACGCCCTGCTCCCACCAGACACCTACTTCCGTTTCAACCCCTACATGAGCGAGGAGATCGCGTTGGACGAGAGTAGGCGGGAGCGGCTCAACTTCCTGCAGAGCGAGAGCGAGCGTTACCTGGATCGTAACATGGAGAAGCTGCAGAAAGCGGCGAGCATCCTGATTCAGGAGAAGAGTACCATCCAGAGGTTAGCGGAGTGGGCCAACCTGAAGGCTGACATGTACGAGGGTTTCCCCTTCAGCTCCAAGCTGTAGTACAAGAGGGGTATTCGGTATACAGATTTTGATGAAAATTAATTCCTCTCACAATATTGAGATGTAGAGCATTTAGAGAAATGTTCTTTTGGTTAATCTTTCTGTTTGCCAGAACCATCTTCCCTTCACTACTAGACATTAGATATTGGAAATTCTATTATGGTTTACTATAGATTTTTCAGAATTGCACATTAAAAAGTGATTTCTCAAATGTTTTTTGCCAACCAGTAAAAAACACACTTTCATCAAATGTCCCCGTTAACACACTGTGTGATTGCCCATGGTCCTCATTGCTCAAGACTGAGACGCTAATTAATGAAGATTGATTGCAAATATAATCGCCCATGGTAGGCATTACGTTAATAAAGATTTAGAAAAAGATGAATAGATGAGCAGGGCATGACTGAACAAGTGAATCTATCACATGATTATCTTTCAATAGGAACCCCTCCATCATATTTGATAAATTCAAGACTGATCATATTTATTTTTAACATATTGTTTTTTTGGGAG
The DNA here is from genome assembly GCA_036023535.2 of Galaxias brevipinnis. Classification (NCBI taxonomy): domain Eukaryota; kingdom Metazoa; phylum Chordata; class Actinopteri; order Galaxiiformes; family Galaxiidae; genus Galaxias; species Galaxias brevipinnis. The sequence goes on along the minus strand of JAVQIZ010024132.1, from coordinate 13,936 downwards.
TGTCATATTTATTTGATATAAATGCTAAGAATAATAATCAATAGATTGAATAGGAGAAAGTCTGAATGCTGATTTTAGACTATTGACTGATTTGAACTGAAATGCTACTGTATTTACTGTAATTATTCAGATTTTGTAAAATAGCATATATTTTAAAGGCATCTCATTGTGATCAACTGATTAATCCAAATTCTGAGGACTACAATAGACCAGATTATCTTTATTATTCAATTCATAAATTGATGGCTTGATTCCTCAAGTTGTTCCTTTTCTTGTAAAACATCCATGCTGGGCTAGTCAAGCTTTTGACCAATGTTGGACTGCTTAAACATCTCCCCCTTTTGACTAGTTTGTTGCTGCCACTTATGTACAGGCTACTACTAGCAATGTTAGGAAGTGAGAAAGGGCTGAGAAAGGTTGATTTCCACGAGGAATAGGTGTTTTGTCTGGTCTGCAGAATTTGTGTTATGTTGTTATGGTTGTTTTTTTCAAACCTGATATCATGGTTTTGACGACTGATGTGTGATGATTTTAAATGCATGACTCGAATATGTATAATAAGATTTTGGACAAAGAAATTAATCTTTTAGTGCTCATGAACTAATGCACTTTGTTTATTTGTATCTTATGATGTGTCTACAGGATCAAGTGTAATTCATTTATTGTGTATATATTCTTAGTGTAGCATAGTTGAATAATAAAAATAAAACAGATACAATAGACTTGTATTGTAGAGTATAGTTCTATACCAAAAAAGATAGGATTTAAATTTCACAGTGATGAAATTTTGTTAAGATTTTTGCTAATTTGTGATTAGCTATGGACCTTACAGTTTTTCTGCATAACTGATTCAATTACAAGGAGACCTTAGCACTTACCTTGAGAATGCAGAAGCCTCCATCCTCCTGACATTTTTATTGTAGATGTACCATACACACTCATACTTGATCCACGTGCAAAGACAAATGAAGCACAATCATTAACTTGCTATAATGTACTGTATTGTACTGTACTTGACTGACTTGTTTCCTCTTCCCTGCATAGCCCCTAATCGCTGGAGTGTGTGATTTTTCACCTTGGAAAAAAATAAAATAAAACGGGTTTCCAAGCTCATGCTATATTTTTGTTTTTGTTTTTACTTTCTTCTTCGGATTGTTTTCAGCTGTTTTAGTGCCTATTGAATATAGGTTATACAAATATTAAGAATAGAATGTTTAATATTTGATATTTATAATTATTATCTAAACTCTGTTACATGCACAGATACTCACTCGCTCATTCTTTCTTTCATCTTCCTTTCTATCTGTCTCGCTCTCAATCTCTCTTGTAAACACACACACGCCAATACGCAGCACCACAATAAATGTGTCATGAGGAAATGTCCTGTCCTCATGATTAATCGTTCTTTTTCCAATTGTATGCATTGGTTGGGTTTTGTTCTTGATTTGGTCTCCTTTGAGATGAGCTGTCATTCCATGGCCATCATTCCTCTTGTTTAAGTGAGCATCACCCCATTCAAACCTGTCACATAATATTGGTGTCATTGTGATATACCAAGCAATTCACGGCATATGTTGACGCCTAAGTTCATGTTCTGCTTTGACCAGCCAGATAAGTTCCAAAACAAAATTCTCAGTTATAACACTCCCCACCTGAGATTACAAACCTCACTTCCCCGAATAGGGCTTGACTGCTCCTTGGTAGCTATTCTTTGACCTGGTCTTCCATCTTTTTTTTACTGCAACTTTGACTTTATTACAAGGACAAAAACATAGCTTGTGTTTCTGCTGCCAGTGTGTACTTTAATTTGTGTGTGTTGGTCCGTATGCATGTTGTATGTGGTTCCCTGAAGGACAAACCTGTTCCACCATTCCCAGCTGCCAAATCTGTTGACTTATGGTGCTGTTGCCTAACGTTGCCTTGCTGTGGAATGCTCCTCAAGTTTCTGGGTTACTCATAGATACCATAGTGACGGGTTTTTTTCAAAGTAGTTGGTCGGTGTATGCTTTTTAAAGAGCCTATCTGACAAAAACAGGTGAAGAGTTACATAAGTAAAACCAACAGTCACCATTGCAATCAGGGCCTATTAATCAGTTGTCATGTTCTTGTTTCATTTGAACTTTTATCATAAATATGCAGGAACTATATCTGCCATGGGGCACTGTTGAATAGTCATATCCATTCTATTAATTATATTTGTTGGATCAACAACCATCTGGGCTACTTTGGGCCTCTTGGTGATAAAGGGATGACCTGTAAACCATTTGGTTTTGATGCAAGGACTAGTGACAAAACCAAGTCAATTTGCTGGCACACTTTAAAATACCAATCGACAGATACGTTTTCTTGTGGCCCAGCTAATGGTAACTGGACCAATTCATGGTTCTTGTCTGTAATCTTCTAATCTGAGTGGTTACAGATGGCTGTCTACTACAGTTGTGTTTTTACCAGGATGAACCAGGAGATACTGATAAGCCTTTGACTTATGATGTGAAAAGTAGATTCATTTATCTTCCTTACATCCCTGTCCTGTCATCGCCTGGTGTCAATAAGTCAAGAGTTCAAAAGTTATGTGATGATGTCTTGTCAGGTCATGTTGACGTTAAGGATTTAGGAAATGAATCGCTCTGGTCACTGATGGTACCTAGTTACTGCTTCGCCAGCCTTGGTTCTTAATGAGTGTCTTTCTGCTTGCCTGCTTCTCTATACTTATGCCCAGGCCTACATTATATGCTTGTATCTCTGCCTGCGTGTTTGTCGGTAAGCCTGCCTGTCTTTGTCTGTTGGGCTATCTGTCTATTGCCCATGATGTAACTGAGAACAGTTATTGGGTTAAGGATGTCGCTTTCTCTCTTCTTTTGCACAGACCGTTTCTTCTGGATCCGTAAGGATACACAGCCACTTCTTCATGCTGTTCCTAAGCAACAGCGTGGCTCCCTGCTTATTCACAGGCTTCTGAGCGTATGTGTGTCCATGTTTCCCTAAACTGTTCCTGTTATGGAGGGGAGCGATTGCATCATCTGATTGTTTCTTGTGTGAGTTTATCTTTGCGACATAGTTGCCATGAATATGGCAGCTTTCTTACCTGTGTAAATACGTTAATTTTATATGGGGCACCTCCATAGATATTTTCTGTAAACCATATGGTATTTTTACTAAAGATGTACCTAGACTTTAAATGAATGATGCCGACTTATATTTCTCATCTACGACATGAGTCACAATGAGTCATCAATTTAAATCTATGTTTATAATAAATTCCTTATAAGTTTTGTACTTACAATAATTGATTGTTCTATTTTTATCTATTCATATGGATACATTTTATATATTAGGTTTCTTGAACCATATGTGGGTTGACTTAAAATTAAGGATAATGTAGCTTGATCATGTGAAAAACTCAGATTCCAAATGGTTGCCCCTTCCTGCTTGTTGCAACCTAAGGTAATATACATTGTTGATTCATGTCTGTGTATGGTTCTGTCTCTCAATCAAGACTGGAACAAAGCCTTATCAGCACTGCCACAAGTGTCTTTCCCATGCACTTTTATTGAAACAGTATTCACCCTGTACAACTTGCAAAGAACACCGTAACAAAATGCATATTCTTCTCACACACGCACACACACACTCTCACTCTCAAAAACCAAGAAAATTATGCATTATCATAACAAACTCATATGAACCTCCCTGTGGTAACCATCTGCCAAATCAGTCTGAAAATCTCAAAAAAGGCAACTGCATATGACATGTGCTATGTGCACCAAGCCTGTGATAATGAAGGGCAAATTCAGCTTCAATAGTGCAATTGAAAAACATGTCTTGTAGGCTTTGAACAAACGGCAAGCAAGGGTGACAAGTTGCACTGATGCCTGCGGCACTTGAAAAGAGAATGGATGAATTCACACTTGTCTTTGCTTGACTGGATCATTTCTGCTTATGGGCAGTATAGGAGCTGAGTCATTGACATTATGCATGGGCAGCGACATGAAGCCAAAGAACAGCAGAACAGTAATAAGTGTATTAAGTTCAGTGGCACATCACAGGCAGTTAGAAGTTTGCTTTACACCGTGGCAGCAGCGCTGGCCTGTGCAGTGTCACTCCAGATCCTTCCTTATGTCTCTTGGTCTCTTAACACCACTGCAGCATCGACCCCTTACCCTTCATTCCTGGACATTGTTACTGTATAGTTCCAGTAAACACGGTGCGCTGTGCAACCATACCAGTGTAGTTGGATATCGTTCTGTGAATGAACAGGCCTTTTCCTATAGCAAAGCACCATAAACTAGTGATCCACACATGATGTCTCCTCTCTGTCTATAGTTTGGTTAATAGAAGGGCCCAAGACGTGCTGTACGGTGCATTGCTGCACTTCACTTTACTAGCCCTATTTACTAATTACACACTAAGTGCTAAATTTGTAGAATCATCTATGAAACTGAAATGAACTGTATATTATTCTATAGCAAGTCAGCCACCAGCATAGTTTAGAACGGAATTGCGAAAAATGCTATGCAAACAGCAGACACCTGGACTAAACAAGTGGTTGCCAATAGCAACAAATGAACTGAACTAAACCAGATGGTGCTTGCCTGGTTAACAATCTACAATAGATTATTAGGGGAAATACTATACAGTATTTATAATCTATAATGTTTCCTCTTACCGAGCTGCCTGACCAAGTTAGGAAGTCCTCTATGTAAACATAAACGGTTAGTAGCGGATCTCTGGTCCAACTCAATGTGACACCATTCCCCCGAGAACGTTTCCCATACCCACTGTTGGACTAAACACTCTTTCAGAAAAAATTGCCAAGCTGGTGTTCTGTTACAGTTTTAAACTGAAGTCATTGCTGACTTATGATTTGATTATATTTTGTGGACTGTTCAGTTCCATGCTCTCTTTATAATATACATTTTAGCATACCCACGTGTCACAGCTCAAGACCCATGTTCTCATATAAATTAGGAACTAAAGTGAAATGAAAAATCTATCTTATGTGTGGATGAACATTTACCATTTGCGAGTGTGAGGTATCTGTCCAAGGTGTTTGTGTGTACATACAAATGTTGGATGTGTCTGTGTATGTTCTATGTAAGCTGTAATAACTGTTTTCTTCAGAGATGACTGGGTGGCCTGTTAATCCACACGATGACAAACGTCTGTCAGTCGACGCGCCATGTCACTGCGAAGAAAATGACTGCCGTTCTCACACATCCATGTGGACTTTTGCAGTTGACTGCCAGTCTGGTACGCACCAACACATATACACCCGCACACAGATCTCTTTACACTGCATCTCTCCCACATACACTCACACACACACACAAACAGGCATTGAAATCTCTGTATGAATGTCACTTTGTGTCTGTGAAGTAATAAATCTGACACAACAGGCGCCCTTTGCACTGTTAACACAGTGGAATCCCTTGAATGAAGTCTGGTAGAAAACACTAAAACACAGGGTCAGTGCAGTGGCTCACCCTGTTATAGACGTACCCAAGTTAAAAATAACTCAGTAGAAATAACTGTTGTACTCTTTTAACTGAATCTCTCTCTCTCTCTCTCATATTTATTGATCACAGTTAATTACAGATGATCATTGCTGTAGAGCATGACACAAGTCATGTTTCCTGTTTATATTGTAGTTATCTAGTCATCCCAGTGACCAATCTGATCTATTAACTTTCAATTGGCACTGGGCTATGAAGTAACAGATCAAGATATTATGGATAATTATGGGGAAATTATTATGCTGAGCAATGTGTCTTTTGGGTTCATGGAGTTAAGAACATGCTGGCAAAGCTCCAGATTTAGATGAAATGTGTGTGTGAGATAGAAAGAGGAAAAAATAAAACATGGCGCAAACCTATATATTCTTATTGCTGTTTCTTGGGTCTTGACATAGAACTAAGGTTGATTAATCAGACTATATGAAAACTTATAGTGGAAAAAATACAGTATAATGTAGATATTTGCTTTTCGCTATCCTGATGTTGTTTAAAATATTAATCCAACTGGCCATATCTCAGCCGCGTACATAGTTCAGTCAGGCTAATGGCTTTGTTTAGTCCAGAAACATTGGAGATATCTCATCAAGGTCAGATAATTCATATTTTCTCACACCATTATCATCAGACTGCAAGGCCTATGCCCGCCACTTATTAGTTGAGCGTCGCTACAACTACGTTTTTTTATTCTCTTTCTCTCTTTATTCAAGACTGGTAACGGCAACAGAAGGAATGCGCGTGCGTACGGCAGTAGACAGGCACGCAAGGAGCGCAGCGCTGCTCGTTTTGACAGCGACTGGGAGCTGGTGAAGAGGAGAGCAAGTGCAGATACCGTGGACCACACGCTGCTGCAACGGCAGAGGAACGGACAGCGCACGCACATAGCCTACTCAATGCTCAAAGAGACGGTCCCTAGCCGGGAGACAAAAACATAATATATTCTATTGACTGGAGAGCTTGAAGAAACTGAGAAAATCACAGACGCTTTAGGACAACAAGAGGGTAAGCTTAACTGTTTTCGTTCGGTAATTGTTGACTGGCGAAGATGGTTCAAGTATGTAAATGTGTAATTCTAGCTCTGCACTATGATATCCTTTGAAAATATTGCGCATTTGGTGCAGTGGATATGCCAAGGGGATGGGTACGGCGTCCAGTTGAGCTATCTTATCCCCCTTAGCAACCGATGATGTTGCAGATATTTAAGATAGTATACGTCAACATCAATGTCTATGTATATCAACGATTTTCAAGCGATAGGCCTACATCAGTCGTGTTTTTACACGTCGAAAGAAAATTGTAATGCAAATCAAAGGGGTTTGTTTTTATTATTGCATACATTGCACACATAACATATGAGGTCGAAAAACTGCTACCAATTTCATACATAATGTTGACTAGAAAATACCATATTTTATATTTCATACTCACAACATTCTACTAATCCGTATGGTCTGTTTCCATTGCTTGTGTCAAGCCGGCTGATGTGAAAGCACCAAGGGGATTAGGCTGTGTGATGTCTGGCAGTGATATCTTTTCCAGTGGTCTTTTATTTCCATCCCTATACCTCAGCAATCCCTCAGGGGTGGCATTTGAAGTGTTCAACCTAAAGCCAGACTGAAGGCAGGCCTAAGTTGTTTTTGAGAGGTAGCCTATACCCATGTAATTAACAGCTCTGCTTTGATAGCAGATGCTGGCTGTGTCTGAGGAAAGGCCAGCAACCACACTTCCACTTAAATGCTATTCAATTAAGGTTTAGAACAAAACAAGCCTATGCTGTTTTACTATGTTAACGATTTTCATATTTTCATATGTGCAATAATAATCTAGGTCTATTCCATTTGTGGTGTTTGCGGCTTGAGTTGCTGTCCTGTTATTGTGGTAGTATACTTTTTCCAGTCAAAGGAATAGTTTTGGCAGTCTACTGCTGAGCTTAAATTTTACAGCTATATAAGTAAGCTCCTCTTTATACTAAGAAGACGGGAGTTTGGCAGTAAGGCAGTTGGTCAATAAAGGATTTATAGCGATTGAATGTAAAGGGACTAATCAATATTTTATGTTGTATTGCTTTGCCCAAATACAATAAATCATGTCTTACTATGTAAGACAGTGATTGCTTTCTAATCTAGTGATTTCATACAGTATCTTTATGCTCATAATGCAACATATGCATTTATGTCTTCAGGTGTTTTTAAAAGTTGTCGTCTTGTTTACTAGACCTATAGGATAGGATAAAAACGAGGTACATCTAAAGTCAATAAACCTTCTCAGATGTTTACTGTACTGTATGTGAAGGCAGGGTTCCCCTCAGACAAACACACACATCTACTCTATCTCATTTTCTTTAAGTTTATCTTATACACAAACGCGTATTAGATCAGCCTATTAGATTATCACATGCATAACCAAAGAAAACACAATATAAATATCACTATGTGTATTATTTTATACTGTTTGTGACCTGTGTCTTTACTGTGTTTGGAAAAGTGTGAAATGTATGCAATTAGTCACTTTCCTTTGCAGTTTCTTATGTTAGCTGTGATGACTGCTTCAATCCGCTCTTCAGATTTAGAACTAGTCCCGATACTTATTGTTGCATATAGTCCATTGCACACCAATATGCATTTTTTTTAATAAAATTTATTTGATTAAAGTATTTTATTTGACTATGATGCACAAAAGCCCAGAAAACACTATTGATTGCTTCAATAATGAATTTGTAACATCTTGTTTTTAGCCCAAAACACGAAAAGAAGAAATAGCTGCAGGTGGAAGACATGGCCAGAGTATAATGTTTATAGGCAGGGATACACGTGTGAAGAAATCAACCAAACCATTCCTTGGTGGTCACGTAGCTCAGCCCAGTGGTGCTTTGCCCGGTTAGCCATGGTGGAAGACGATGGCATTACGAGTTAAAGCATAACATGTTCTCCAATGATCTCCTGTTTGTGGAGCATGGTCTAGGCACGGGGAGGAATTAGGATATAGCTTTGCACACTTTATGAGAGGTTGACTTTAGATGGACAGGACACCTTTTCAATACGCACAGAAAGGAGTCCTGTTGTTTTTCCTTTTTTTCCATCTCTCATTGTCTTATACTTTGTAAGTAAGTGCTCATAGTTTCATAGAGTCAGGTGAAATGGGGAAATCGCGGTGTTCTCTTCACAATACCTGTGTAATATAATCAAACACAACAAAACGTCTAAAACGATAGTAGCCGACTGCATTGTCCTTGTCACCCTGGCCTCCTCCGGTCTCCATGTGTCTTTGGCCCTATTAGGCTGTCGTCAGCTGCTGCAGCATCCTCCTTCATCATAGTGATTGACTTACTCAGAGAGGACAGTGTGTCAACAAGGTGCAGCTAAGATACCACAAAGAAATGCTGTGGACCTCGTTTTAGTTATTTACAAGACACAAACCTTTGGAGTAAATAGAATTGATGGACAGGTCTGATGTTGTGGAAAATCTGGACTGTGTGTATAAGTATACGTTATATATGAGTTGCATTGTATAGCATTATTAGAGCATGATGTACCTTTCCTAATACACCAGGATAATGTTAAAACAATGTAAAGAGCGAAACTATGAATGCCCCGCAGCTCTGATTACAGTCAATTAGTGCAGCAGATTTTCCTGTTCTCGTTCTACTGGATTCTCTGTCTGTTAATTAGGACTTGCACCTCCACTAAGGGGTGTGTGAGTGTGTGTGTGTGCGTGTGTGTGTGTGTGTGTGTGTGTGTGTGTGTGTATTTCTATCTGTGTGTGGTGGGGGTGGAGGTGGCAGCCTTAGGGGGCTGATAAGTGGGACTGTGTATGTGCCTTTGACTCTGTACAAGTACAAACGTGTGTGCATGTGTGTGTACTCCCACCTACTATCTTCTATGGCTGAGCTTTCCATTAGGGAACCCCAGGCACATTAAATTATTATGACCGGTTGAAGATTGATGAATTGGAAAATTGGGGCTCGTATAAAAACAGCGTCTTGTCTCTATGAGGCAATGCTGCTGCTGGTGGTGAGGAGAAGCCGCAGTGATCAGAGCAGCTGTTGTTATTGTTGATTTTCCACTGCTATTGGTCATCTTCTGTTTCAGCAAAAGGTGGCCGGTTGGGTAGCAGACTAGTGGAGGTGTCATTTTATAAAGGTTATTTTCATCGTGCTGGGAAACGGGCCCAATATGTTTACTGTGTCCAAACAAGACATCCTAGGTCACGCTAGATATTATTTACATAAGCTGTCCCTGCAGAATAGATGCATGCATATACATGCCTTGCTCTATAAATTATTGTTAAAAATCTAGCGCCGTCTGAACGATTGGATCACTACGAACTATGTCCCTCAGGTAATATATAGGTAAAAATATAACATTATATAATACAACCTGTCTCAACCTGCCCCTCTAAAGGACAACAGCATCGAGGCGTTAGGCTGGGGAAGAGACAAGAGACAGATGATGGAGAGGGATCCACATTGACGAAGAGAGGGGAAGACTGTTAGAGAAGAGTGGGAGGAACTAGAGAAACGGAAAGGAGACTGAAAGAAAGGGGGAAAACAAAACAAAACAGAGGGATGTAACGCTCACTTGACTGAGGGGAGAGAAGAGCTGGAAGGAAAGGTGTGACAACATGCTGAGATCACCAGCTGTGTCACAGAGAGGAAGACCAGAGGATAATGAACAGTGACATGGCACGCTCTCTGCCTGTGTGTCACACACACACACACACACACACACACAGACAGAGCATCAGACACATATAGTAGATATAGCAACATACAATCAGAAAGATTCAAACAAACCAAAAAAAGGAGCAGGGAGAACAGAAGGAATGGCAAGAAGAGGACAATCGGAAAGAGGGGGCAGCTTCGAAAGAGTGCCCTTCGGCTTTCCGTTGAAACAGTCATCGCCTTATGTAAAAATTAGGGTCATTTGCATAGTCAGGAACACACACAGCCAGCAATTCTACCTCTCCACATACCCTTTGTTGACATGGCGCCCGGCAGCTCCAGCGTTTGTGACTGTTCTTCTTGCCCAGGGAATGGGCCTCCGATGCCCTGTTTCACTGCTGTGTGTCCTCTGCTTCTTTCTGTCTTTGGGGGTCGCTCCTCTGCCTCCATCTGTCTCTCGTGTTAAAAGCGAAATATGCTTAGAAATGATGATAAACAGGATTTGTCGTGACTTTGTAAAGTGTTTGGCTTTAGTGCCTATGGACGGGGAGAAAACAGCATGATATTTCAATCCCCGCAGAACACATATGGTGGATATTTTTGTCCTTTTTTCCCAGCAGTGCTCATCCTTAATACCTTGTACTGTAGGTTTTAAAATATTATCCCCAGAGTAAAGACATCTTTGTCTTACTGTAGTGTTGAGATTAGTGAAGATTTGGGTCAGGGAAACCTCTTTATTTTTCCCACCACAAACACCCAATGGCTTCTAGGTACAGCAGTCACATGTCTACAGCCGATTTGAACCAAACCTACCAGGCGTGAGCTTTCTAAAGATTATTAAAGAAGATGTTAATTGACTTTGTCAGCTATAACAGATTCCCTGCTTTGTGTGTTGCTCAGATAGCTCCTTAGTAATTTTCTAAAATAAAAAAATTATATATTGAAGTGGGAAAGAACGGAACGCTTTTTTTTTCACTTAACAGCTGTGGATAATTTTAACCTACCCCCACAAGCATAATAATTTCAGAAGATTAGTTTTTCTCTTTAATCTTTTGGTGTTTCACTCTTAATTTGCAAAGTGTATAATGTTTAATTTTATTTTATTTTATTTTATTTTAAGCCTTCTGATTTGTCTTTATGTTTTGGTTTTTTGTGTGCGTGTGTTTCTTGTCAGTTTTTATGTGCTGTCTTAAAGTCTACATTACTGTATACTCTGTCTATATTTAGATTTCCTTAACTGCTCCTTTTGTAAAGCATTTTCATCATTCTTTTAAACACAGTAACTAACATAGTCATACTTTCTTGTAATTTTCTTTGGCTTCTTGATCCCAGTCGTCCCCTCCTTTCCCAGGCTTCACAGACAGTTAGTCAGAGCAGCCTTTGTATCGAGTGCCTGCTAATCATCAATATCAGTTTGGTGTGGGAAACCCAGTGGCTGGTTCAATAGAGTCTGCATATGTCCCCTCTCCTACTGGTCTGACCCCGGCGAGAGGGCTCTTTCTGCGGCTAGCACCGCGGCCTCAACACAATCTCTCTAGTGCTGCTGAAAGAAGCCCTTTGTAGTCAGGATAAACTGTGAAGCAATCTTGCTTGACAGAGAATCTGCGTTGATATTACAAGACTGTCGGGAACATACGATTTCCTTGCGGTTAGTCGTAATTTTGGCTTCAGTTTTAATTTGAGATAGAATGGACTAGTGGCTAATTATTTTTCACATTTAATCAAAAATGCTACTGAAGGAAGTAAAGTACAAAAAAAGTAATGAGTAGTACACTTATGTCTCATAGGAAATGCTGTTGAACAAAATAGATTAACAGTTGCATTAGGTGCTCAGCAAATGCCAATCTCCGCTTGTATACTTCTGATAAGTTCAGGAGTACGCTGTAGTCAAGACAAATGGTGTATGCTGGTGCTGAGGAGAACAGGGAACAGACCATGAGGGAACAGGAGAAGTTCAGACTAAGTCAAAGAGCTGTTTCAGGACAACATTGAGGTGACCTTTCTTCATCCACTTCACCAGTTCTCTGGTGGTTCTGAATGTAGGCCATTGTGGTGGAAACAGACTGGAGTGGTCTGCTGGCACAGAGGAGCATGCATAACAGACCTTTAGAGGTTGGGAGACGGAAATCGTTCATCAGCTGGTGGACAATGTGGCGGCTGGGGGCCGTTTTGGTGGTTGATAAACTAATTAACGCGAGAGACAGATCCCTGCTTTAATGAGGAAAGGCTAGAGAGGGAGACCCCGGAGCAAGGGATAATTGTGGGAAATAAAAGGAAGAGATTGGGGCAAGATTAAGGGGATGGAGGGTGGTGGGTATAATGTAAGTTGGAGAGAGAGAGAAAGAGAGAGAGAGAGAGAGAAAGATGAGAAAGAATGTAACGGAATGGTTCATGAAATTATTCGTTTTTAAAGCCCTGCGACAGGATGGTGAATTTGAATTTAAGTGTTAGCACAATATTGTTTTATCATTCATTTGATTGAATATTTGTTGACCGCAAAAATAAATATACAGATTAAAGTGCTTTCACACCCACAATGATCCTGTCTCCCTCTTTACTTCCTCCCTCCCTACCTCCTCGCACCATGAACGTGGATATCGCCACAGCAACTAGCTGAGCTGTTGGTTTTTGAGCCTGTTGCCATGTCATTGTTCAGCGTGAACCCTGGATGTATTCTCACTGAGACTGTTTGACGCCCCGATATAGTGCCAACACTAAAGTGCTACAGTGCTTTTAGTGCCTCTTATTACTCCATAGGCTTACAGATACTGAAGGAATGGAATGTTGATCTAATTTGTATCTGTACACATCGACAATAATTCAGATTTACACCCGCACACACACACACACACACAGACACACACATACACACACACACACACACACAAATATAAAAATGAAGACCAGATTGAATAACTTGTCTGGGAACCAACTTTACAATTGCGTTTCGGTGACACAACTGATACATTATTGATGTTTGCCATATGTTTTGCTGTGTTTTTTTTTGTGAGGATGAAAGAGAGGATAAGATAGGCTTTTGAGATAGAGATAGAAGAATGATTTGTTTCCAGATTGTGAGACAGAGACGGGGTCATGATAGAGCGGTGACAGACTCCAGAGGTTTTCTGACCCCAAAAGTCATCACTTCATTCAAAGCATGGTTTATGTCAGTGGAATGGGTTGAGAAAAAGGACCAAGACGCACATTATTGACTGGCTGATGTTTTTCCACTTCATTTCCAGACGCTTTGTAAAAAGGTTTAGTTCGGAAGTAACTTTTTATTGATTAAAATCTGGCGTGACATGGTAGATTGATTGCTGAGTGCCAAAACTGTTGGACTTACTCCCCATACAGTGTACACTAAGCTACTAGTAATATAGAAATGCTTTAGTTTTGTGTCAGTTTGTGTCAGTAGTCAAGCATGCAGTTTGGGCAAACTGCTCTGGATTGTTGCCCTGTTTGCTCAGCTCTCTCTGCTATTACCCAGCTTTCTCTGTAGCTATAGCTATCACTGTGTGCTCCCAGTATTTTCCCAGCATAGACATGGCTGGTATTGACCTTCATCCTACTCCATCTCTCCTCCTCGCCTCCACTCCCATCAGTGACTCACAAAGACTATTTAACCTCTGCACAGCGCTCTGCCAACGGACAAACGCTCGCTCACACTGCTCACCAACTCTCTATGTAGGCCAGGGGTTATCGCTCTCTTCAGCACTCCCTCTCTCCAACGCTCTCTAACGCTGGGTCTCGCTCTCTGGCGATCTAT
>JAVQIZ010024111.1:0-11275 GCA_036023535.2 Galaxias brevipinnis | reverse complement strand
ATGTGTGTGTTTGTGTGTGTGTGCGCTTGCTATGTGTGTGTGTGTGTGTGTGTGTGTGTGTGTGTGTGTGCGTGTGTGTGTGATTGTGTGTGTGCAGGTAAAGCCCCCTGGTCAGGAGGAGGACAGGATGAGTGACATGCGGTCGCTGTCGGGTGGCGAGCGCTCCTTCTCCACCGTCTGCTTCATCTTGTCCCTGTGGGAGATCACAGAGTCGCCCTTCAGGTGCCTGGACGAGTTTGACGTCTACATGGTGAGCTTCTGTCACACACGGAGAAATTAACTAACTGTCAGATGGTTCATATTAAACTTAAAGAGAGAGATAGACTGACTGTCAGAGGATACATATGAAACAGAGAGATGCAGTGACTGCCAGACGGGTCATTTGAAGCACAGAGAAATGGATTGACTGTCATAGGGTTTTATGAAACAGAGAGATGCACTGACTATCATAGGATACATATTAAACAGAGAGATGCACTGACTATCAGACGGGTCATGTGAAACACAAAGAGAGAATCTCACATGTTGTTATACTAACACTTTTGTTTGCAGTTACGTTATTTCTAAATCATTCCCTCGTCTCTTTGAAGGATATGCACAACAGGCGTATTTCCTTGGACCTTCTCCTAGAGCTGTCGGAAAGACAACATCTGCGACAATTCATCTTCATTACTCCCCTGACCACCAGGTAAGCGCCTCAAATTTTTTCTATGGGTCAGGGTTTATAGCTAACCCTAACCCCCAACCCTAACTCTAACCCTAACCCCTGAAAACCAGTTAAGCACCTCCCATTCCCCAGTTTGGGCTCAATTGCTAATCCTATAACCCTAACCCTTGACTCTGACCCTAAACCTAATCCCTGAACACCAGATATGCACCTTACTTTTCCAATGACGGTATGTTTGAAACGACAGTAAAAAGAAACTAGTCACTAGTATGTAATGTTTGACAGCTAAGAGAAGCTAGACACTAGTATGTAATGTCTGACAGCTAAGAGAAGCTAGTCACCAGTATGTAATGTTTGACAGCCAAGAGAAGCTAGTCACTAGCATGTAATGAGAGGTGAGGAGGAGGCTTGAATGAGACTAGTGTGTAATGTTGGACTGTTTCTGGCTGGATTAGGACAGCTGCTTTCTGACAGCTCAGCTGTTGCATCTGCACATACTGTACAATGGCTGTGTTTTTCAGCAATCTGCCCAGAAGCGACCATATTAAGATCCATCATCTTCAGGACCCAGAAAGAGACAAGGATCAAACCAGAGAGGATGACAGGCCACAGTAGCGCTGTCGTGGTTATCACTGGGCCTCGAACTCAACGAGGAAGCTCTTGATTCTGTGAAGTGAATTATTTCGATGTGAAATTGTTCTCAACATCCGTTTTGTTATTGCCATTACAGTATGTGCGTGTCTAATCTGTGCCAATGTGTGTGTCAATGAACTTTTGTTTTTAACATTGTTACATGTATATTATGATGCTTAATTATGGCCTGTATATTTCCTAATGAAGTGTAATTTTATTACAACTGTGCTGTGCAGAAATTAAAAGAAGAATGTAACTGGATAATGTAAGCATCCTATTTTTATATGAGGGTGAAATAGGTCAAATTTTCTGTCATCTGCTGACACTGCACGTACCATCACCTATAGGTTACCTAAGAAACAATACGTTTTGAAAAAGCCCGTTGATGTTTTATTGATTTTAATCACTGCACAAGTATTATTTGGGTGCAACACATGCCACATGTATAAAATAACTAAATAAATTGTCACTTATATTTAGATTTGTCATATTCAGTATAAACATTTACTAGACAAAGATTTTGACATGGATTAGACTGTACAAATAATATATCATATCAACAATGTGCAGTTTGGTCTCAATTCTACTGTATACAGAATGGTGAAAAGCTGTGCTGCTCGCACGATTACGAGTGGACTACAAGCAGGCAGTCCATACTTGCATAGGCTAAGGATGGCACATCTGAACTGCTCAATGGAAAGTACACACTCACAATAGCTTTTATCCACCTTGCTCATAACTTACCTGACACTTGAACCGAATAGAATAACGTTTTTTTTTATTTGATCAGATAGCTTTTTTCTAATATTTTATAGTTTTGCTTGTTAGTAAGAGAGGATTATGATTATCATTGTAAACTGAAGAGATGAGAAGATGACACCTTCCATAAAAAGCTTTTTTTTTACAAAAAGTGTGAGTTGGAATGCTGTGTGTCCAGTAAACTTTGAGAGAGAGAGAGAGCTCCCCTGCAGAAGACGATCTGAGTACATCAAGATAGGAAAAACCACACGGCTTCACTTTGCAGTGCTCGTCACTTCCTGTAAACATATCGATATAGGTACTGTGTGATGTTATTATAAGGTTTAAATCAAGATAGATGAGATATCAGTGGCAAGTGGGGATGTATGCTGCATGCGAGTGAGTACGCAGTTTCTAATATTCATGGTGTTGATTATAGCTTTGGGTCAAATATTGATGTCAACAATACAGCGACTTTTCAGGGGGACGGGTGTATACAGTTGTCTGCTCTATTCAAATGTCAGTGATCTTAAAATCAGTACTACATTTATATTAATTATCTAAATTGGAGTATACACCCGCTTAACCAATTATTGAAGCCAACTTTGAAGAGTGCCACACGCACACACACATACACGCACACAATGGAAACCTATAAGAAACATGCTCCCACAAGAAATGAACTAATGGTTTGATGTATCACACACTGTACAGGCCATGCAACAATACTAAACCATTTTTGGAGGACGTCATTTTGATTCCCACCTAGGATGCAAACGTAAAAGATTATAGTTTGACACATAACATATGCATGCAAAGAACCTACTTTTCAGTTCCAAGAACAAAACCTTTTGGAACAGAGCGGAATCTCTCTATTCTCCTAGAATTTAAGAATCCTGGATAGTAGTGACGGTTACAATTATCATAGGAATTATTGTTTGTTTACTATTATGTAAAGCATACCGTAGCTGCAGCAGTGAACATGGATTCTAAATACTGCAGTGCTTCACTGATATACAAGCTATACTTGAATGAAAATGAAAAAGGATTACTTTGCACAACTCACATCGGCAGGTTTGTCAATATGAATGATATTGTACAGCTATATATTCGAAATGATTCAGCATTTTTAACATTCTCATGCATACAACCACAAGAAGCAAGTCCATTGAAAAATAGTCCAAGCATAATTTTTTTTTTCCTGTGGAAAATGGCAGAGAAGTGAATGAAACATTAAAACATGTGCTGCTGTCCAGGGTATTGTTGTGTAGACCAGAGAGACTAGGTGTGCTCACTTCTGCATGTCACACTGCAAGAGGAGGACAATAGACGGATCGCTCTTAGCCGCCTCCTTGAACTCCTCCAGAGAGATCTGGTCGTCGTTGTTCTTGTCCATCTTGCTGAAGATCCTGTCCACGCGTTGCTCTGGTGTCAGGCCATCCTCATTCATCTTCATCATGATCACAGTGCCCACCATTTTATAGATAGCCTGTATATAGGGAGGGGGGGGGGCGATAAGTGGATCCTGTCATCGTTTAGTATCACATTATAATAAATAAATATTAAATAACATTATGTGTGCAAAGGTAGCAAAGTGTAGAAACAGAACCGTGCCAGTGGTGGACAGATAGACGACATGTAGAAACGTCTCACCATGTGTCCTTGTACCACCATAGGCAAAGAGACACTGTCTCTGCATTGTGCACACAATGCATCATAGGCTGTCCTTTCTAGTATCACACATCTGGATTTAACTCGTATGAAACGTAATATGCATAATAGATGAGACTGTTTTAGGTTTTTGTGCTGGACTGGCTTCAATGGTTTGAGATGAGATGTTTTAGGTTTTTGCGCTGGACTGGTTTGAATGGTTTGAGATGAGATGTTCTAGGTTTTTGTGCTGGACTGGTTTGAATAGTTTGAATGGTTTGATGGCCTTACCTCAATGATCTCCAGCATCTCTACCCGGGTGATTTTACCGTCTCCATCCAGGTCGTACATGTTGAAGGCCCAGTTGAGTTTCTGCTCGAAGCTGCCACGAGACGTGATGGACAACGCGCAGATGAACTCTCGGAAGTCAATGGTCCCGTCGCTGTTCTTATCAAAGGTTCTGAAGGCGTGTTGGGCGAATTTGGAGGCGTCACCATAGGGAAAGAACTGCAATCAAGAGACACGGGCAGGGTGAGTTTACTAACGGGCTTCAGTGTATAATTGTATTTTGAAAAGCCATGTCAGTCGGTGTGAAATGCAAAGGTGATAATATAAATGAAGCACTGCAGGAGAGAATGTAACCCTAACCCAGGACGAATGACCCATGAACCAGGTAAGATGTGTCCACACACCTTGACGTAGAGCTGCTGAAACTCGTCCAGGTTCAACCTGCCGCTGGGGCAGTCTTTCAGGAAGCCTTTGTACCACTGCTTCAGCTCATGTTCATTAAACTCTGTGCTCTTCACAAGATCCTCCATCACCTCAGGAGTCAGCTTGCTGTTCTGTTTCCCCATGATTTCTGTGGTGCAGAAACACATGAATGATGCATTGGAGTATGCATGAATCATGCATTTGAGTATGAAAATAAAAAAGCTGCATAATTGTATGATGCCTCAGAAAACGTCCACGAAAACTCAACTGTGGATAACAGACCTTTTGTAAATGTTTCTCTACTCTTTACTCAGTATTTTCAAGCGTATCCACATGTCGGCATTTTAAGCTCTTCTTCTCACAACACAGTGAGTAATGTGTTGTATACAGGCAATACAGTAAGGATAACAAGACACTGTGTCCCAGTACAGATAGTGAGACACTGTCTCCCAGTACAAATAACTAGACACTGTCTGCCAGTACAGGTAGCTAGACACTGTCTGCCAGTACAGAAAAGTAGACACTGTCTCCCAGTACAGATAGCTAGACACTGTGTCCCTGCATGGATAGCTAGACACTGTCTCCCTGCATGAATAGCTTGACACTGCGTCCCTGTACAATTATTAGCTAGACACTGCCTCCCAGTGTGGTTAGCAAGACACTCTGTCCCACTATGATTAGCTAGACACGATCTCCCAACCACAGCTAGACACTGTGTCCCAGTCCGGGTAACAAGACAACATGTCCCAGTACAGTTAGCTAGAGAACTCTGTCCCAGTACGGTTAGCTAGACACTCTCCCAGTACGGTTAGCTAGAGACTCTCTCCCAGTACGGTTAGCTAGAGAACTCTCTCCCAGTACAGGTAGCTAGACACTGTCTCCCAGTACGGTTAGCTAGAGTCTCTCTCCCAGTGTTTTGTTGCTGTTTTGCCTTAATCTGTTGGCACCACACTCTCTGGACTGATTGTTGGCTAGAATTACTGTCAGCAGGACCAGCTCATCAAGAGCTGGATCATTAGTATTATTATTTATTTATACAGGCGTCACCGACTGAGACTATTATAGATGTTTCCACTCCACTACCACTTAGCTATGTCCTGACAACTAAGCAGCTCAAACAATATGCTGCAGTGTAATTTTAATATAGAGAACAATACATTCATGAATATTTTTTTGTTATTTGAGGCATACGCACAAACTTGTATTGCTTGCATATAACAAACAAATCAATGGTAGTCAGATGATATGCCCAATTCACACAAAACAAGGGATTCAGCTAATCAGACAAAACAAACATAAAAAGGTGCCTTGCCCCTTAGGACTCTTGTGGTTACATTTTTACATAACAAAAGTGTTTTTCAGTTTGAGCCCTTGCCCCCAAGCATTGTGCATCCTCTTGCCGCTAATTGCTTGTAATAATGAATCCACAGACCATTCCGTTTTATTTGAGTTATCATGCATCATGTAAGGCATCACGAGAATAAACTGGCCTTCATGTCGCCATTTATAGAACAGGCAGATTTCTGCATCTGACCACAACCCCCCGTTTGCAGGGAAAGTCTGCCTCCTCACCCCTTGCTCCACATGTCTTTGCAGTGGTAATACAATAGGCCGTGCTTTGGCTTTTTCTATCAATCAGACGCAATGGGACAGGCCTTTTGCTATAAATAGTTAAAATGTGTTGTACAGCATTATACTTCTACAATGACTGTTTTTTTATTTTCTTACAGGGCTGATCAATTGAGGATTGGCCTGATGAACAAAATTAGCTCAATTGAAACTGCATGGGGCATGCCTTAATCATAGGCTAGAATGAATCGAATGACCTTGAGAACTATCATTTTGCGCGAAGATGGCAAGACGAAAATATGCAGTTGAAGCTGTTAATGGGTTTGGTTCAGCATCCGGGACGTCTCCCTTTCTTGCGAAATTTGCGTCTTTATCGTTTAAACATAATGACATTATTGACATACCGGCCAACCATATCAATTACATGTACTAATCAATGGCTTACAATAAAAAACACAAACATGCGTTGCTTTTTGAAGCGGTCACATATCAGTTGTGCCATTATGTTACCATGGTCAGTGAAAGATGCGACTGCATTCCGATAGAAACGACGCAGCCTTTTCTTGGTATTTTCTCATCTGTCACATTGTTCATGAAATTGTACCATGCGCATCGTGTGAAATTCATGGCAAAAATGTGAAAAGGCCTGTTCATTTTAAAACTCATGAATTTCTATGTCTAATCAACATCATTACGAAAAATAAAACAAGTAAAATAATAGTGACATAATTGTGTTATTTTATAGAACTGTCTTAAGTGTGTGTGTTAATTTTGGTTGTTTTCTAGCAAAAGGTAACGGTAAAAGACGGGATACGCAGGTGGAAACCTTCCCCAGACACCAAACCTCTCCCCAAATCCCATTCATTTATATGCAAGAAAATAAAACATGTCATTAATATCTAGTACATATTGATTTTTTTTTATCCCATCCCCAAAAAACATGCCGAATGTGAGATAGCCTACATTACATATTCAAGACCTCTAGGCAGGCAATGCTTTTTCTTACCTTAATTATAATGTGATTCTATACGGCAAAAAGTCTGCACAGCCGTTGACGATGAGCAAAAATAACGCCACCGAGAAAAAACGTCTTCTCAAATGGGATTATTCCCCCAAAAATTCTACGCGTTTGAAATGCTGAAGGATTTCAAGATTTTCCGTCGTTATTCCAGATGAGGCGCAGCAGGGACCGATCCCACGCGAGTCTTTGGTTATGCGACTACAGCTACACGGCGTCACCCGTGTACATCAGTCACTGATCATAAGTTTACTGATGCTTATATTCCCTCAGCTCAAAAACCTGACCACGACTAAAGATCATATGTCCGGGAACAGTGCTATATAACCTGTACCCCCATATACAATGGGATGTTTTAATGAAGAAAGACAGTTTTATTACGTTTTATTGCCTAAACCGCGAACAACGCTGATGTTGCCTAAACCATGAGATTCTGAAACATTCATGGCTCTGAATCATAAAAAGACGCCGTTTTATTTGTGAAAAGGCCTACATGATCTTGGTGCGCAACCTGATTGACTTAATAGAGTTGTTGCAGATTGGTGCAGACGGGAATGCAATTCCAAATGACACATGAATTAACTAATGTCAAAGCCTGTTTCGGTATTTAAAATCCAATGTTAGGGGGTCTATGAACATTGATCCAGCACATCTGTGTTGATTTACAACTCAGCTGGCTTTGCGTTTTATAATCACACTCTACGATCTGAGAAATAACGGTTGTAACCTTAGTTTTAATAACCATTATTAATACATAACAATTAAATCTGCAAACAATTAAAATAAACGTATATACCAACGATTATTTCTTGCTTATTTTATTATTGACTTACATACAATACAATATACCCATAGATGTTTCCATGTACATCTCACAACACAAAAATGAAACATCCACATAGAAAACTTTAGCACCAGTATAGTCAAGTCCACAGTGTCCAATAGTCTTAAGCTAAGATTTGTAAATAAAAACCTTGTCCTTGTTGGATCTCACTGTTACATGACCTTACTTTTTTTTACAGCAGCATTCACTCTGTAGGGTTATTAGTAAAAAAAAAGAAAAGAAGAATGAGTATCGAATTCCAAAATGGTATATCCAAACACAACTACAAAACACCATGATGACACATTAGCCGTTCTCACAATGTTTTAATAGTGTGAAATCTAAGTTTATGACGAGCATACTCTCCTTTTCAACTACACTGTATAGACATACATGAATTAAAACTATCAGGCCAACTTTATGACTATTTGAGGAGGCTCATTGCATACCCAAACAGACATGTGCAGCTGTGTTTTAATACATGTTTGAAATACAGTGTTATTAATTTTGTGATATGTTACATAGAGATTCGCTATAGCTTTTGTTTTGTTTTAGTTAAATTTGTGAAATAGAACAAGACAGACAACAGTTATAGGTAAAAAAAACAACCAAAAAAACACGTATCAATCTTGACAATGCCTGTCAACAAATATTCAATGGGGAGATTGGGCTGGGATTCCTTTGACTTACTGTTGCAGCAGTATACTTTACAAATGTAAAAACAAGGCTGGACACTTTGCAAAAAACTTGAATATTGTTAAGAGTTTAAGGGAATTTTTATTTTGAATAAATAGGCAATGCTTCGCTTATTTAGCTAAAGTGTCAAACGGTTTATACAATAAGTGAGCATTCCACACCATATGGTTGACTGATCATTTCAATACAAGTGACGTTTTGTTGTTGATGTGTTTTTTTTTACAATATGACATATTCAAAATACCAGTAAAACTAATGAGTCAAACGTTTGGTGACATAAAAATGGGCAACCCAAGTTGTCAGAACTTGGCCTGCTTTAGTTTATCGATGTGATAGCAAAGCTTCAGCGCGGGACCCAGCTTCAGTCCCAGGTATTTCATAATCATGTCACTCTTTAGAAGTAATAAAGCATTTCCGTCGATCTCCTGTCAAAAAAAACAAGTCCCATTTTAAGCACAACAGAAATAAACATCCAAGTCAACCTAACCTAATATCCCTTTTCCGTCAAGTTTTTATTTATTTTTTAGTTTTTTTTTCGTTCACTGATCTCCCCATGGACACCTACGTGCTTCCTGAAGACGTCTGAGTGTGGGCCCAGGGCGTGGGGGTCCGCTTCTCGGATGAATCTCACCACGTCCTCCACAGACCAACTAGAAGGTTCCTTCCTGGGGGGCCCCTTAGGCTCTGCAGACTCTGGGGACAGATTATACCCTCCATACAGAAACACACCTACATTGGATCCTCTTGTTTTTGATCATATATTTATATACATATATTGTAGTCGGATATTAT
This sequence comes from Galaxias brevipinnis, assembly GCA_036023535.2. NCBI lineage: Eukaryota > Metazoa > Chordata > Actinopteri > Galaxiiformes > Galaxiidae > Galaxias > Galaxias brevipinnis. The sequence continues at coordinate 1,978 of JAVQIZ010024111.1, read as the reverse complement.
ACTTATTATAGCAGGTAAAGTTGTTAACTATGCAAGCGCTGACTAAAGAAAGGCTAAAGTGATAAGTGTTGCTAATAATATCTGTAATTCGGTTTGCCGTTGTAGATTTGATTATATAGGTTTATTACTTCGGAAGGGTTTAACTTGATTAACGCTTCAGACAAAGCATGTCCTTACCACTTTCATATGTTTCAGTGTTTTTGTTAAGGTCAATATGTGTCTTTTGTCAGCTAACTATAATAAGCCTTACAGTTGATGAGTCCCTATGAGTGACAGGATGTTGGGTGTTCCTATGGGTGAGGGATATTTATTGTTCATCATGTTTATTATTATTATTACCAGTGCTGCATGGCGTCTACTGTCTTACCCGCTCGGTTGTTCTCTAGAAAGGCGTTGGGACTGGACGTCTGCAGACAGGCTCCTATTGGAGCAGAGCTGTTGGAGAACTGCTGAGACGACCGGAACCCATATGAGGACTTTGGCGAGTAGGAGGAGCTTATGGAACTGAAGGCGGAGTCTCCTGGGTCCACAGAGTAGCGTTTGGATTCCGATTGGTCCAGATAGTCCTCAGCCATTGATGTCTCAGCTGGTAGTTTTAGAATACAAAGAAAGCAGTTCAGAAATAACAACTGGGGACATTTATGCCGGTAAACATCGATGTAAACGGAATACCATCAGAGTGGTATTCTTCCCCGCTGTGCTGTCTGATTGGCTGCTCGCTGAAGAGGTTCTCGCAGTGCAGACTGCGACAGAGTCGCTTTAGGAAGCGGAGGACATAGCCAATGCTGTTCACCACAGGGAGACTCAGGAGATGCTGCTTTCCATCGAAGGTTGCTGAACAAACAGCAATACATCACAGATAGACATGCGTTAAACTTTGTAACTGCAATTCCATTAAGCTTGTCAGTCAATTTCTCTTTGATCCGTTATCATGTAAATATCCTCAAAAGATGAATGTATTATTATATACAATACTTTACAAGCACTCCGTTAAATGGATGTGTCTGTTTCTTGTAAAGAAAATAAATCTGACCAACATAAATGAAAATGTGTGCGTGCTGTGTGTATGCACCTGATATTTTCTCCCCTCCATAGCCCTGTGTGAGGAGAGTGAACACGGCCTTCTGCTGGAAGGCGCTGTCGATGCAGCCCTGGACCGCCTGCTGCAGGACCACGGACGGCCGGTCGGGCCCAAAGTGGTCTGGGAGCTGCTGCACCTTCTTCCTGTCCAGGTTAGGACCCATATTGGCCTGCTTGTTTATGTAGATACACACTGATACACACACACACACACACACACACACACAGACAGCAGACAGACACACACACACACATACACACACACACACACACACACACACATACACACACACAGACACACACACACACAAACACACAGATATGTATCAGTATTTGTACTAAGCAAGACCAAACTGTAGTCCTATTTAAGTACATGCATCAGAAGTCCAACTACGTAAGTCTTGTCAGTCTTGTGTCTCCTTCTGTGATATGTCCTACCTGTGTGTGGGAATGTGGTGTGTCCTACCTGTGTGTGGGACAGTGGTGTGTCCTACCTGTTTGTGGGATGGTGGTGTGTTCTACCTGTGTGTGGGACGGTGGTGTGTTCTACCTGTGTGGGGGACTGTGGTGTGTCCTACCTGTGTGGGGGACTGTGGTGTGTCCTACCTGTGTGTGGGACGGTGGTGTGTTCTACCTGTAGACAGTGGTGTGTTCTACCTGTGGACAGTGGTATGTCCTACCTGTGTGATGTGTTCTACCTGCTGGGGGACGGTAGTGTGTCTTACCTGTGTGGACCTGCTGGGTGGCAGAGTGTGGAACGGTGGTGTGTTCTACCTGTGTGATGTGTTCTACCTGTGTGGTGTGTTCTACCTGTGTGGTGTGTTCTACCTGTGTGATGTGTCCTACCTGTGTGATGTGTCCTACCTGTGTGGTGTGTTCTACCTGTGTGATGTGTTCT
>JAVQIZ010024097.1:10000-16380 GCA_036023535.2 Galaxias brevipinnis | reverse complement strand
GGGAGGGGGGGGATTCAAACCTGTACATTTTCATCTTCCACTGCATTCGTAGAAGTACATGCCAATAGGTTTGTTGAAATTGAATTATAAGGACGAGAAAGGGCAGTCGCCCAGAGACGGGGGGACGGGGGACGGGGGGCGGGGGACGGGGGGAGGGGGATGGGAATGTGGATTGAAGAGGAATTTGAATTTTCTGTCCCATTCCACTGGATCAATATAAGCTTTCCAAGCCATTACATTAGAATTCCTCATGTTGCTCTGGTGAGAGAGGGTCGGGGAGCAACACAAGGATGGAGGGGGAGGGGGCCGGAGGGGCCGCAGAGGCTGGGTCTCCTAGTGCAATAACACCATGCCGACAACGCAAAGGCAAGCCAGAGGAAAGAGCGTGAAATTACGCAGACAGAGAGAGAGAAAGAGTGAGAGCGAGAGAGAGAGAGAGACAAGAAGAGTGGAGGAACTGCAGAGACAGATCAGGCTCGGGAAGACCACCATGAACAACAAGCCGCCACCCCCTGCTCACCGAAGACCACCAGTTCAGCCGGGTCACTGTCTTTCTCGCCCACCATGTTGGTGCCCACACAGACGTACATGCCGGCGTCGCTCTTCCTGGTGTTGGAGATCATCAGCTTCCCGCCGCGGATCTGCGAGACAAGGGAGAGCGAAGGGAGGTGAAAGGAGAAATATTGGGGGAAAAAGGAGCGGGAGAGAGAGAGAGAAAGAGAGGGAGGGCTGTGAGTCGAGTGTGGAGCTGTAACTGTCCCTGCCAAAGCTCCCACGGGGGCAAACACGCTGGTCATGTGAGCCCCCCGCAAGCCAACTCATTCGACTGTGTTGATATTCGAATGACTAAATAACTTGGGAGCATATTAGCTCACCCAATCTCCCGCTCTGCCCACTCCGTCTGTCTCGTTAGATCAGGTTTACTCCTGCCTCTCTCTCATGCACTCTCTCTTTCTATTCTTCTATCTCTCTCTCCCTCTCTCTCTCTTTCTTTCTCTCACTCTCCCTCTTTCTCTCTCTCACGCACTCTCACTTTCTCTCTCTCGTCCTCTCTCGCTCTCTCTCTCCCCCCCCCCCTCTCTCTCTTCATATCCTCCACTTGCTCTCTCTCTACGTCTCATGATGAATGGCTCCCCCTTTTTATTTAGGTGCTGCCTGACATTGAGTGTGCTTTCAGGGCGTACGGCAGTGGAATACATATTCCCCCTCCACCAGTCTCAATATGTGGCTACCTCAGGACTTATCTGTTGTGTCAATCATCCCCGACTACAGAGCCCTGATGTGGGCATGGCTCCGTTTGATCACCGGCGCCTCTTCTGCTGAATAACTAACGCCAGGGAGGGGAGGAGATGTGAACCGACTTCTAGATCAAACGCTCCTTAGCTAGGTTCTACCATTTACCGCGAGCTTCTTTTGAGAGCGATTCAATCAAACGCCAATCAATGCCATTGCCATCCCGTTATTTCGTTTTGATGAATGACGTCGATGGGTTGGTATTGGTTACATTGGACAGACTAATGATTTTCAATAGTTGACCATCAATGGCAATTCTTTCAACAGCTGCACACATTGATTCGCTCAATCAAAGGCTTGACCTGATGCCGGATGACAGAGGGATTTGAAGGGTGATTGCATTTAAACATGCCATAGACCAAACAATGGGTTTCACCTCCTACAAATCGGCACACGCTTGTTCATTTCTACACAGTGAAAGTAGAAATGGAAACTGTTTGTAAAGAGTATTTTCTGTAGGGCTTGGATATAAGAAAACCTCTTTCTATCAATTTCTGTCTATATCAAATAACTATTTGGTGTGACCACCCTTTACCTTCAAAACAGCATCCCCTGCCTAAACTGTAAGCACAGTCCTGTGTTTATAACTCAAAGGAAGAAAGCTCTCAAGGAAAATATGTATTTTCAACAATTGCTTGCATGTCACTGGTAAACATTCACAAATATCTCTCTAAATGTACAATTATTTAACCCTTTTCATCGGTTTTAGAAGAACGTTGTACGACCAGCAGACAGGAAGCAGCCTTTAACATCGCCACGACACTCACAGTGATCCTCTCGTCCCGGTCGTTGACGCGCACGTTGTTCCTCTTCCAGGAGATGGTGGGCTCCGGGTGGCCTCTGGGGGGGATGCACTCCATGACGGCGGGCTCCCCCGCCGCCACCACCACATCACTGGGGGTCTGGCGGAAGTCGTCCCTCAAGACTGGGCAGAGAAAGAGAAGGGAGGGGACACACATGGTTAGACGACGTTCTCACACTGTTGAACAAAGCCACACGGCTCCTTAAGAAAGTCTAAAGTTCCTATAAAGTTTAGGATGGGGCCTTCGAAGTCGGCAAGAGAAGCTCTCCACCAACAGTCCGGACAGACGTCAGAGCCGTCATGTTATGATAGAAGCATAAATACAACACCTTCATAAGAGGCATAATGTCCGTAGATCAGTATTCCTACAATGATCCTAACCCTGACGCCCTGTCAAGTCTCACTGGTTCCCTGCATAAACCAGAGAATGAATGCAAAACAGATGCAATTCCAAAAGCAGGGCCATATCTCAGTGTGTGACTTAATTGAATGACCTGAAGCCTCTCAGAATAGCAGTAATGATATGACAGGGACTTTAATATGGCGTGTGTGTGTGTGTGCGTACGTGTGTGTGTGTGTGTGTGTGTGTGTTGTGTGTGTGTGTGCTGCACGTGCACGGTGTGCTTGTCTATCTCCCCATGGTCTTCATTGACTCGGTGTCCTGTGTGTGGCATCGCAGCTCATCAATAATGAATGCTCCCTTTTCTAACACCAAATAGATGCATTATTCAATCTGGCCCTCGCACACTCCCCTGACACACACACACACACACACACACACACACACATACATACAAATTACATATGATGCTCATTGGCACATACAAATACTGTGAGAACCATAGAAATGTATAAATGACCGCTGAGCACAAAATAAATATACAGCCTATTATGCGCCAGCAAATAAACAGGTGAAACTAAAAGCGTGTCAGCACAAATACACACACACACACAAGCACCCACGCATGCACAAATTGCTAGGCACATCCACGGCGCTAACAAACGGCTGACAGGCTCCCCTCGCCCTCTGTGTCCTCTCCCCACACTGGCTGCTCCCGTTCCATCATCACCCCCCCTTTCATATAATCTGGACCTCCATTTAATTGCTATCAGATTTGTCTGCGCCAGCACTTCCATGACTCCGCGGCCCGTGCTGCGTCGCACCTCCTCTATCTCTCCAATGGGCTGACGCTCAATCGTTAGATCAATCTGACGCCTCCCAATGAGGGCGCCGTAGCCTTACGCCGGCACCGTAGCCACTCTACATGAACACAAAGAATACGTGAGGGGGCGCGCTTGGGTTATTGGTTTGGCGCTGTTCCAGTATATGGCGAGACCGTCTGTTACAGTCAGTCGGTTTCAACGGGGGGCATCGAGTAGAAACGGCAATATCCTGTGCCCTAGTGTTGAAATGAACCGGTGGAAAGCGGAGAATAGCCTTCACCAGACAGTTGACGGACAGCAGGAGCCGGAAATGGAGGCTGCGGCACTAGAGATAGACATTTCACAGAGCCTGTGTCGGTCACACCGACTTAGTTGGGTCTACTTGGACCTATTTGTAAAACTCTGGGGTCGTGGTGGTACGTGAGGACACGGCTATTAGCTAGACAGTATGAAGATCCTACCTAAACCGCTCACTCAGCCAGGGGCCACCATTTTGAATTTGGAGTCTGCAGACAACTTTCTCTGTCTCGCTCTTTTTTTCTCTCTCTCTCTCTCTCTTAGCTTATTCATAATGCATGATGGATTTGCCTCTGAGGGGTCTTCGGTCAGTCAACCCTCCTCCATCCAATTCCTCACCCCCCCGTTCGGCTCACCCCCTCTACTTCCCCCCCAGTTTCCTACCCAGCCAGTAGCTAGGGCTTGGTACCTGAAGGCATCATTTGTTCTGTTTTCCTCTCTCCACCACCCCTCTCGGGTTGCAGGTGTGGTGTGGGCTCTTGTAGTGGAAGAGGAGGTCTTGACATACACTGGTCTATCTCAAGAGGCCAAAAAAACACTCTCTTGCCTCTGAGCTAGAAGTCTGGCCTCACCCAAATGAGGGAATTTAAAAGGGGGGGCTTACTATCTAAAATCCCAGAAGGATCACTATCTTTCCCCAGGCCTTTTCTTCTGTCTCCAGTAACACCCCTACACCTCCCCCTACATATCCCATCCAAAAAATGGACCCTACCCAAAATGCTTTTTACCTCGACTCACTCCCTCAGTTGCCTGATAGAAACCTTTGAAAATTGGGATATCTCTCCCTGTACTTTCCAGTTGCCAAGTAAAGTGTATTGGAATATTTCTACTTGAGTAGACTAACTAACTTTTCAAACTTAGCTTTTGAAGTTGAGTGAACTTTGCGTGTGGAAATCAAGGATTCAGGGGATGTTTAATGTATGGACGGGTGGGGTGGAGAGGGTGGAGAGCTTTTATGCATTATGATGACCTGATTAGGGAGTGCAATAAGTGACGTCATTGCATTTGCATTCCACTTCCTTCGGAACTTTCTCAGCAGCAAAGACGGAACTGCAGAATCGGTCTGATCTGTCAGCACAATAAACAGAAGGCCATTGCCTTCCTGGCAAACACGCAAGCTGTTCTGGGTAGAGCAACAGATGTATGGTCATGAGGTACACTATTAATTGTAATTAAAACTGTCTAATTAGTTTTCAGCTCAAACTTAGTCAATGTAAAAACTTATAATATATTTCAAACTCACCCTGCTTATAAGGTATGAATGCAAACATTATTTATTTTCACGTGGACTGGCGTTATTTAATAATATAAAATAATATAATATAATAGATATGCCGGCATAACACATTTAGCAAAGTCTTATGCAGAAGCAACACATTTTTTTTTCTCTCATACTTCATACTGCATGTAACTGTGAGTGACACAAATGATCAATAGATTCATTGCAAAAGACTAAGTTGCAGAAATTAAAATGTCTACTTTCCACTCTTCACTATGAAACACCTCACAGAGAAAAAAAAAAGAAATGTTTCTGTATAAATTGTCTGTATAAAAACAGTCTGCCTTGTCAACCACATCTATCGTCCTTTTCGTTTTGAATTGGGGGGAAGAAATGTTCACATTCAAATATTATGTAATGAAGACTTCTTTGGAGGGCTCAATTAGCCGCATGGAAAACACACAACAAGAAGCCCCACACAGGCCTTAACCAAGTCCATACTGTACTGTGTACTTGTCTTCTAGCGTGCTATGCTTATATGCATAAACAGCTCGCATACATATTCATCACTTTGATGAAAACAGAATGCCTTTTCGGCGTTACCAGCGGGGGTGACGTCTGCGGGTCATTAGTGGCTGAATTACACGGCTAATGTCCCCACAATGTCACCCCAGCAGGGGCGGGTCAGCGACGGGTCTGATTAATGACGGCCGCCACAGGCCAACCAGACCTCAGGACATTACCATCCACATCAGCATACACAGGACCCCAGTTGCATTCACAAAGGGGACTCTGCCTATGAGGACGATGCTTATCTCTCTTGTCTCTTAGTGATTTAGCTGGGCCTGGGATGCACTGGGCCTGCCTATCTCTGGCTATGGCGCATTCCACGTCCACTGTCAGAGGAGGCCATTTGTCAAGCCTTCGAGATCGCTTGGCGTCCTGTGAGTGTGAGTGTGTGTGTGTGAGTAGGAGTGGTTTTGTCAGTGCGAGTGGGTGGTGTAATGGATGAGGCCGCATATCACAGATTTTTGTTGACAATCAAAGTCATGCAAGACAGTTATTTTTAATGTTATATTAAAAATAAAAAGATTGCGCCAAGACATAGTGTGTGTATGTTCTGTGTCTGTGTCAGGTGTGTTTACGTATGTGTGTGTATGTGTGTGTGTGTGTGTGTGTCAGGTGCGCATGTGTATTCTTTGAATCCCACTAATTGTTGCTTTGCCTTGGCCCCCCAGTTTACCCTGCACTCCAATTACGCGACCACAGACCCCCTTTGGGCTGGTCCAAATCCCATCGGCCCTCCAGCCCTGAAACAATATCCCACCCCAGACCCCCGACCACCGGCCCCCTCAGCCTTCCTCCATCCTCCATCGATGTCTCGCAGCACAACAACGGTGGGGCGGCCCAATGACTCAGGAGCCAGGCCGGTCACGGAAATAGCAGAGGGAGCCAGATTAGTTTGCCGCTCCCCGGGTCTGAATTAGCCTGCCACCTGACTTAAGGAGAGTCTGTGATGACCTGTCACACACTACCCAGAGGGGCCCAGCTCACCGGCCCTTCGTCCCCTGACTGGCCGGATCGGAGGAGCCGAGGGGGCTCCCC
>JAVQIZ010024097.1:0-5000 GCA_036023535.2 Galaxias brevipinnis | reverse complement strand
ACAGAGAGATTTGAAGGTAAAGGATGGGGGAAGATGGTGGGGTGAGGGGATGAAAGAGTGGAAGGTGGAGGGAGAGAGTGTGGGGGTGGGGGGATGTATCTGCTATGTGAATGGCATAGGGTTTGAATTATTGAATTATTATGAGCTGCTAGTAGTCTTGTAGCATTAGAATGTACATAACATCTGTGTTTGTGTGTGTGTGTGTGTGTGTGTGTGTGGATCTTTTCTTCACCCTTTCATGAGTGCACCACAGCCTGTTCACAGAAGCGGCCTGAGGCAGGCTGGCCTGGTTGTATGGAAACACAACAGTATTTCAAGTCAAAAGGAGCCGTATTCAAAGGAATGGCCGGGGCTGTTTCACCACCAGTGCACCTCGTACTCCAACAGCCCTCCCTCCATACGAACTCCTACCCCAAAACGGAGCTCTACATGACCTGGTCTGTTTTCTGCCGCATCAGTGGAGTGTTACTATCTTCATTTAGTAAACACACACACACACACACACACACACATGCATGCACACACTAGTTTCTTCATTGAGTTTTCCCCGGTAGCTCCACGGCCCAGTCCCATCCCCAGTAAGGTGGGTCCAGGATTGACAGAGCGGGCCCAGCCAGGAGGCTGGGGTTATCCACCACCTACTTTCTCTGGCAGGCCTCCTGTGCGTGCGAGGGCTTGCTAATTTCCATGAGTGTGTGCATTTGTGTCTGCTTTCACATTGCTCACGCGAAAACACAAACATAAACCAATCCCTCAAAATCTCTTTCTATTTCTGTCCCTCAACCTTTCCCTCCCCTCTCCCTCTCCCTATTTCTCTCTCTGTCTCTCTGTGTATCCCTCTCTTTCTTGACATCGCGCTCTCTCTCTCTCTTTCACACACACACACAGATGTTGGTGTAAATCTCAGCCGGCGGCCTCAGCACGAGCAGCATAATACTTGGGGACTTAGATATGGGCTGGCAGCGCCCGTGTGGCCCCCCGCCCCTCTCCATCCCCTGCTTACTTACACTGGGACACGGCTCACTGGGGCCGCTTACTGTCTCTGTGCCAACAATGGCAGAAAGAAACACAAGCTGCACACAGTGATAATGTTGCTGAGCCTAAGTTTAGCTCGAAGTTCTAGATATGCTTCATTATAATCATTTCCATTCTCTTTGGTGCTCTATGTATTAATGAATAGGAAATACTGTATTCGGCATTATGTTGCACTGTATATCAAATAAGGACAAAATAAAAGTTAAGCCTCAGAATCAATAATACGCTAACACTAACAACACTCGAACAGGGTGAATGATTATGTTAAATAAAATGCTAATTCACAAGCAACAATCCAGAATTATGTTGTTTTTCATTAAACCGTTAACATGCAAATGATGTACATTCAAAAACAATGGGTGCCCTCTTCAAATCCACCCATCCCCCGCCACCGCCTGTCCATCATTAAGTATTCAAACTGTTTCTCAATGGTTACTCCTGCCTAACTTGCGAGTGGCGCCCCATTCCTCCCCTGTTGAATAAATTAGTAGAAGGTATCGCTCACGCTAAGTGCTTTTGACGAGCCCAAAATTCTCTGAAATGACATGTTTTTTTGCAGGAGACTTTGTTTGCGGGCAGAAGTGACATGCGCGTCAAAAGACGTTTCTTCACAGGACCGTTAATGCCTGACGGAGATGTTTAACTGAAACAAACCATTGGCAGAGACAGAGAGAAAAACAGTGTGGCACAGCAGGGGGGCGGTTATTCACACACACACACACACACACACACACACACACACACACACACAAAACACACATCGTCTGAGCGTCACTAACAGTGCCTTCGTCATGTCTGCTCTGAGGAGTGGGTTTGTGTTTGCTCGTATAGCCAGAGGGGGGTGGGTGTGAGAAAGTTTGAAGTACGTGTGTATAAGGAAACGGGAGGGGGGTGACAAGACCGAAAAGGGAAAGTGAGAGAGGACGAATGAGTACCCCAATATTTACAAGGGTAAGTGTGTGCCATGTGAATGTGTGTGTGTGTGTGAGTTTGTGTGTGTGTGTGTGTGCGTGTGTTTGTGCATGTGTGTGTTGAAGAAAGGGGGCCGGAGGACAAGAGGGGCATCCCCAAATCCTCCATACACAGAACAAAGACACGGGGAGGAGGGCAGAGGGAGGGCAGGGAGGGGTGCGACCTAACAGTGGCGATGGCATCGCTAAAGAGGGGGGAAGAGGGGCTACTATCTCCCCGACCTCCACGCCCACCCCCGGACCCCCAAGCATGGGCCTTTTGTATGCAGATACCCCCCACAATAAGTCCATTACAGAGGTGAGCTAATCCCATGCGTGTGGCCGGCTAATAGAGCCATTGTCTGCCCCTGAAAGAGGATTACTTTAATCTACTAATGGTCTATGCTGACCTATGGGAACGGAGCGAGGGGGTCGGCAGGTCCCCCATTGTCCAGTGACGGACCCCGTTCCCCCCACCCCTGAAGTGACCCTCTCTGCCCGGCCTACTGTACTCCCACCATCTGGATCAACTGAACACCCTCAACTGCCTCCCGAAAGGAGTGGCCACCAGACAATGGCTGGGAGTGTGGGACTAGGACTGCCATGAATGGGAACGTCATCCACCTACATTTAGTAGATATAGGATTTTTTAAGAGGGGGGGGGGGCTCAGAGCACTCATCTCCACAGAGGAATAATTATGGTGTGGTTTTAAAAAGGTGATTAAGAGCAGAGGGATCCCAGGCGGGCGCCGGAGAAGAATTTATAACCCCTCGGAAATGATGCCCCTGCTCATTCCGACCCCAGCCTGGGGGTAGGCGCTGTAAAACAACCCAGGAGGGCTAAAGGGTGAGGGTGTGGGATGTGGAGTATGCGGCCCCCCCAGGCAGCGGTCCACAAAAGGCTGATGAGTTGCTGCTGAACGTTCCAAGGGATCAGCCCCTGGCTCAACGCCACGAGACAAGGACCCGGCCATAACAAAAACATGGCCAGGAAACACAACATTCACACCTCGAGGCGCAACGTGAAATTAATTGAAACTGTAAAACAGGGGTTTAGCAATTCTCTCACGTAGTGCCCTTTCCATAGCCACCAGCATGGGGTTTGGTGGTCTGCTGTATTTGAATCACGGTGAGAGTGCCGGCACGTTCTCTGCGCTCTGGCTGGCAGAAGCGCTTCTCGTTTCGCAGGTCTTTTTTTTTGTCTTCCATTGTTTATTCGTTTAGCGGTCCACTGCCAGTGGGGTGTGGGGGTCTGGAAAAGAGGATTACGCAAACAGCGTCCGCAGACAATACCAGACACCTTGGCTGTGAGGGCGGCCGGTGCCAAGCGCTACGATTGCAGCCGGTCGTCCCCTTTGTGCTACGCTCGCGATAGAGGTGTTATTGCCTTGTGTTTGGGAGGGAGATAGGGGAGAAGAATCCCGCCAGCTAGGGTGGCTCGTGTGTGTTCTTTTTTTCCAGTGTCATTTCCTGTTTGGGGCCGACAACTGGAACCGCTGTGTGCGAGCCACCCACAGACACACACACACACACACACACACACACATCCAGACACAGTGACTCAGGCGGCTGTCACTTAATATTACTTCCCTAGGTGCGGTCCTCTCCACCGGATGTGACTGTACGTGTGAGGTTTCACTGAGGGGGAAGGGGGTCATTCAGTTTGACACCGTCAGCCTCCCTGACTCTCGCTGGTCGTCGGCAGAGACGCGGCGTCTAAGCGCCCGCGACACGGCTGTCTCCAGCTGGAGACGACCCAGACGGCCTGCGTCAGCCCACCAATGTCCAGCTGTCGCCGTCCACCCCTGACATACGGCCGGGCTCTGACCGAGGGGACACCTACTGCTCAACACACACACACACACACACACACACACACACACACACAAAGACGCACGGACACGACGAAACACTTGGCCAGGAACAGATGGGGACGATGCCCTCTCCTCTGCCTCGTGCCAACCACTTCTAACACTTCACCCCGTGCCCCTTAATGCTCCCTGGCCATTAAAGAGGGTGGCAGAGAGAGAGAGAGGGAGAGAGAGAGAGAGGGAGAGAGAGAGAGAGAGAGGGAGTAGAGCCAGTGAGGGCTTGGTGAGGACTTCCAATTTTCCATCGTGTCAACAAAACTCCAAAAACAGATGGATCTTGAGAAGCAATCCGTTTAGCTTCAGTTGAATGACTTAAGCCCCCTCCCTGACCTACCCAACTAGGCACACTGGACAGTGCAAGGTGGATTCCAACTCTCAGGAGCACAAAACATATATGGACGAAATCAATAACAGTTTTGAGCAGCCATTTGGTCTACCATTTACCATTAGTGGGAGGTCAAATGCGCTTAAATCCCCTTGAAATGTGTTTTTTTACTTCAAAAGCTGCCAGTTCACTCCGCGTCGGCTGTATTGACTGCCACTGACTAATGCTTACGTCAATAAAAAAGTTTGGCTGAGTCAATTAGGCGAAAAACTGACTTTGGAACAGCCTCTCGGTCGGCAGGGGGGCCTCAGGAAAACAGACAAGAAACAACAAAAGACGTAATGGTAAAAAAAAAAAAAACGGCTGCCGCCGACACAGCCGCCAGCTCCACCTAAAGGTGGCAACAAATCCTCTCAGAGCAACCCCACAGGAGTCAGCGCGGGGACAGGGAGGAAACGGTGCCGATTCTCCAACCACCTCTCGTTCCCTCACAACGTGCTCTCTCTGGAGGATAAAGAAAAGAAGCGTGCCCAATCTACTTATCCGTCCGTTTAAACCCCCCCCCCCCCTCCTGAATCTTACACGGAAAACTATGCGGATCCTAGAAATATTCCAGGGCTTGTTACAACTTCGTTAAGAGTTTGGTAGTGACCGGTTTAGACGGCTGGGTTGGATGGGAAGGGTTGCCGAGGGGTTGACAGTGCGGTGATCGTTCCAGTGGCCTGTGATCGGTGGCACTAATAGATAATGAGACTGGACTGGACTTAACGGCTGTGATCGGTGGCACTAATAGATAATGAGACTGGACTGGACTTAACG
>JAVQIZ010024089.1:0-10293 GCA_036023535.2 Galaxias brevipinnis | reverse complement strand
TTTGGGAAACTCTTCGAACAGCAACTACAAGGTAAAACCTCACGCACTCCATCAAATGTGTTACATTTTATTGTGTTAGAAGTGATTATACTGTAGAGGAAGTGCAAATAAAGGAACGTTTGTCCAAACCCCATTCCAGGAAACTCCTCTGAACAACAGGCAGCTCACTATCAAACGGATGGACGGACAAGACTTTGCGATAGAGGCTAAGCCTCACGCCATCGTGGGATTCCTGAGGTCCCTCATCCATTGGGTCTCTGGAGTGCCGGCGGCAGAGCAGCACCTGACCGGCCCCGGTGGCCTCCTCCACGACGACTCCAAAGCCCTGAGTCACAGTGGCCTCCAGTCGGGATCCACGGTCCTCATCGTGCACAACGCCCCTCCTCCTACCCCAGTCCAACCGGCTCCGGTTCAGGTGTTCCTCAAAACCCACGACGGCATTACCAAAACATATGAGATCAGGCTGGATGAGACCGTAGCCCGCTTCAAACAAATGGTGGCGAACCAAGAACGGGTGCCCATCGACCAACAGCGGCTGATATTCAAAGGGAAACAGCTGGAGAACCATAAGAAACTCCAAGACTACGACATCACAGCCTTCAGCACCGTCTTTCTAACTCTGCGTCTGAGGGGCGGCTGACGACCAGACGACCAGGCCTTCCACCGTGTCTCTACGGAGAGCCACGGCCGAGTTCTTCATCATTTCCAGTCTTACTTTATCTATGTGTACTTCAATGTGACGATGGTTATGTAGGACAATGCCACAATGTTGAGTTATATAAGAAATAAAATCATGCTAAAGTTGAGTCGTTTCAATTGTTTTCTTTTATAAACTGAGAGGACAAAAGGAAGGGTGGACACGTGGAACGAGAGGACGGCAACGAGCGGCGCTCTACTGAGGAGGACGAGGGCGATGATGAGCAGCAGATTGCCGAGGGGCCCCTAGGGGTCCCTGTCAGCAGCGTGAGCTGGCGTGTGTCGGGCTCTCGTTAGTCAGCCAGGCAGCCTCCGAGGGGCCCCCGCCTCCGCACCACCCACTGGACCTCCACGCTACTCCATCAGCCAGCTCCGCCTGTCACCAGAGGACAACACAGAGGAGACGGAGGTGGAGCGAGGTAGAGACACACACAGAGAGAGAGAGGGAGCGGGACGGTAATGTGGGGCAGACCGATAGCTGGAGAGATGTAGAGAAGTGAAGACATAAACGGTGTGAAAGCAAGGGAGACGGAGAACGACAGAACACCGCAAGGGAGGATAAGCGCCGCTCAGGGGAGAGCTAGCACGGAGAGAGAGAAAGGTGGAAACATGCAGAGAAGGCAGAGACAGAGGGGCTGAGAGAGAGAGGCAGACAGAGAGACGAGTAGAGACAGGCAGGCAGAGAGAGAGAGTGAGGCAGGCAGAGAGAGAGAGCAGGAGAGCAGAACGACAGGCAGGCTCATTAGCGGCGTGGCACAGCACGTCAACCTGGTGACGGGGACACGGAGCGCCTTCCTCCCAGTGGAGCCCCAGCAAGCTCACTATGACACACACACACACACACACACACACACACAGGTATGTATAGGTGGGACGGAGGCAGGGATTCGTCCTGCGTGTTCAGTGCCTCCCGTCACATACAAGTCGACTGATCTGTACAGAACGAGGCCGATGCATGTTAGGAGAGAAAACAGCGGGTGGAAATTTACTAGACACCCACGCGCACGCACGCACGTACGCACGCACGCACGCACGGTGGCCTTTTTGTCTTGTTCTCTGGTTTTGTCATGCTCTCCTCAGGTGCAGAACTTAGCCACTGTGAACAAAGAGGAGATCAATCACTGTTCACCAATCAGCTAAGCTCTGCACCTGGCTGGAGAGAGGTCACGCCATGTTTCTGCCCGATGAGCGCGCGCGCGCACACACACACACACACACACACACACACACACAGGGAGAGAGGGAGTTCACTGTGGCGTACTTTCTTCTGTGACCATCCCTCTGTTTGAGCGGGGGTCCTCACATCTTCTTTGACTTGAGTTCCTGGGACGGGTGCGAGGTGGGGCCTCCGGTTGCCATAGCAGCCGGCCGGGTCTGGTCTGTGTGGTAATCCCTGGCAATGTGATTTTATCATAAGTCACAAATCAGCACGCCAGGAACCCTCACAGCCCAGACATGAAAGCAGAGGACCCCCCTCTCTCTCCACCTCCCTCTCTCCCTCGTCGACCTAACCCACCACAATCCCGCGGAGTTGGTGAAATGAAAGAGCAGACTTGTGGATCCTGACTCGCTGCTTGCATCGCCCCGCTCTGCCTTCTCTCACTTGATCTCTCTCCCACCACTTCTCTCACCCCCCCCATCCATTTCTCTCTCTCTGGCCCAGTATCACCCCCCCACCCCCCACCCCCCCCATGGAGCCCTCTGTCTCCCCACCCCTGAGGGCTGGGTCTGCAGCTCCTCGCTCCCTTTCTCCCACTCCTACCTTTCCGCTCCCCCCCTCTCCTCCTCGCCCATCTTGCCACGCTCCGCTTCCCCGCCGATATGCCCCTCATTAAGCGGATCAGGAGGGATTCCAGAGGCATGTACGGAGGGAGCAGGGAGAGGGAGGGAGGCCAAGGAAAGAAAGGAAGACCCTCACCACCGCCCCCCCGCCCTCCTCTCCCTTACAAACAGAGGAGAGAACGTTCCCTGACAGACATGTTTTCACCAAAAAGAAATCCTCTCCGCCCGCCTCTTCTTTACTCTGCCTAATCCCACCACTTTGTGTGTGTGTGTGTGTGTGTGTGTGTGTGTGTGTGTTCCACTGAACGGTGAGGCACTACCAGGGGGGAAGATGATGAGGGACCCGGGACCCGGGCGAACAAGGCGGGGCCAGCTCAGCCTGTAAACGGAGGGGCTAAACTAGAGGGCCCTTTCAGCAGTCACTTGTGGGCTCGGGGGGATTAGGCCCTGCCGGGGAACGGGTCGAGGCCAAAGAGGCAGAGCCATCCAGCCAATGGAGCCCACTCACATGAACTGGGCTCCTGTGTTACCATCTATTCACGTGGGAGACGGAT
This sequence comes from Galaxias brevipinnis, assembly GCA_036023535.2. NCBI lineage: Eukaryota > Metazoa > Chordata > Actinopteri > Galaxiiformes > Galaxiidae > Galaxias > Galaxias brevipinnis. The sequence goes on along the minus strand of JAVQIZ010024089.1, from coordinate 7,261 downwards.
GGCGAGAGAGTGAGGAGGAAGGAGGGGGGGTGTTAAGTAGAAGCGTGTGTGTGTGTGTGTGTGTAGGTGTGTGTGTGTCCGCCTTCCTCGGAAGAAGCAATTTATCAGGTCCAAAGCAGACGCAGTCTGCGCCTGTAAAGCTCTGCCTCCACTATACCAGGGCATAAAGCTGTCTCTGCGTGTGGCGGCGTGTGTTTTATTCCCGTTTCATTGTGTGTGTGTGTGTGTGTGTGTGTGTGTGTAGGTGTACATAAAAGGCGGTCTGGCGGTGGCTCGGTCACGTCTTGATGGAAGATGTATCCCAGGCGCTGGCGGGGGCTGTAACTCCGCCTGCAGGCTGCGGCGCCACCACTCACGGCCCCCCGGAGAAGCAGCAGCAGCCGCCCCCCCCAGCCCTTACTACCCACCACCACCCCTACACACAGCCCCACAGCCAGCCATGGATCACCCTCTGGGGTGGAGTTCAGCGTGTCCACACATCCACCTGGCTGGAAACCAAATCCATTTTTTTAAGACTTGGGATATCGGGTCGAGGTCGACTCGTGATCAGCCTGAGAAGTTGGACTCTACAGAGGGGTGAAAGGTCATTTTCAGGCTCAGGTCATGGAATAGCGCCTCTAGCCCCCGAACAAGACGCTCTGAAGAAACCTTTCCTACTGCGGCTCCCCTCCTTCCTCTCAGCCCCCCTCCTCTTCCTCCTGGATCATAAATCTATCCACCTTTGGTTACAGAGGGAAGTAACAAATAAGAGCCTCACTGTTATTGGAAGTCTGAGACCCCAGTGAGTGACAGTGGTTTCGCAGGCAGGCTAGCCCGCCAACACACACACACACACACACCAGGAATTTCAGGGTAAACAGTGTAAAAGCCAGTACAGTCTCCTTTCCTGAGCCTCTCTGAGAGCGCTCGCTAAATCGCTAAAGCCAACCCCCCCCCCCCCTTGTCTCTCGCTCTCTACTTCCTCGCTGCTCGTTTGTTTGAGGAGCACATTCCCGAATTCCAGGCCCTGACAAACACATCCTGGCCCGCGCTCCGGAGAGAGCGGCGAGAGCTCCCCCACACACACCGGCCCGGGGCCTGGAGGAATGTGCGGCCTAGGTGGCCATGACACTGGAGGGAGGTGGACAGAGGGCTAGGGCAGGGCCCGGACAAAGCCTCCTTTTAGACCAGCCGTCTCTACACCAAGGCAGGAGGTGGGTGGCTTTTTTTACGCGTTCCTTCGACAACAATTGCCACAAAAGAACTAAATGTTCCCATATTTCTTCCAACTTCCAATTGGGTTGCCGTGTAAACTAGTGATACGGCTCAAACTGTGAAACTTGTGAAACTAGCAAACGTAAAAAAAGCAGCACTTACATCCTTCATAGGACCATCTCTTCCACCACTCTCCGAGCTGATTGGTCCATCTCCTCCTGGACCAATGAGAGGCAGCGCTGAGCCAGAGCCTGCTGCACCGGGTCCTCTTCCACCATCAGCTCCCCATACAGGTACACTCCCATCGCCTGCAACACACACACACACACACACACACACACACACACACACACACGCCTCAGTGTACAGACTGACTGCTTAGTACCTTGCTCCTTTTAGAAATACGCCGTGTGAGTTGGTGGGTGGGGCATTGTGTTTCTACCTGGTGCTGGAGGAGGAAGTCTTCCACGTCTGCGTAGGCCTGCCGGTGTTTGTGTTTGACCACCAGCTCACACCAGCGGTGCCTCACCTAGGGGACACACAGAAACACACACACACACACACACACCTCCTGACTCAGCTCACTCAGTTCAATAGAAGAGAACACCTACATTTAGGTCCAGACCACAGTATCCTGGGGTCTGTTCTAATGGGTGTGTGTATGTGGTGGGGATGGTGTGTATGTGTTTGTGTGTGTGGTGGGGAGGGTGTGTGTGTGTGTGTCTGTTTGTGAGAGAAGATGCCTGGCTTTTCTCCAAGAGGATCAATAGGATCTCTGTTACCGCGGTGACTGGGGAGATCAGAGGCTGGCTCTGTCCCCGCCTCACACATCATCCCTCATCAATCGCTGTGTGTGTGTGTGTGTGTGTGTGTGTGTGTGTGTGTGTATCTGTGTGTGATCTGGCCTGAAAAAATAACCCGCTTCCATTTTAGCGCCACAGTTGCCATGGCGGGACAGATCCTTTTATCACAACAGAGACGGATGTATGTACGTGTGTGTGTGTGTGTGTGTGTGTGTGTGAGAGTGTGTGTGTGCGTGTTGTTTTTCCCCCAGCCTGAAAACAGGAGTGAGTATCAGTGGTCTCTGAGCGCAGCCTTCACCTCGGCAGCACCTTGAAGAGGAGAACAGGTCTCAGGTGGCCACTCTGGACCGACTTCTGCTCTGCCAAACAACTTTTCACTTCAGTGCTTCTCTCTCTTTTCCACACTCCTCCATCCCCCCCCCCCCCCCAATCTACTTACAATGTCTTCTACTTAACGCCAAGGCTGATAGGCAGTCTCAACATCCGGGTATTTTGTGTGATGAACACGTAAGGGGAAACGCCCGCACACAGCCACACCAGTCCATCCAATGACAAGGACAGGAAGAGGACGAGGTCATTTCCTTTCTTTGTCATTAATTAACTCTCATGACATCCTGCTCTTCTGGACTCAAGACAATGTTCCTTTATGGACCTGAGTGTATGTGTGCGTATGGTTGTGTGTACGTGGGCGTGTGCCTGCGTGTGTGCCCATGAATTCCAGGCCTTGCGGGTTCATGCGTGTGTGTGTGTGTGTGTGTGTGTGTGTTGATGGCTAAGCAGTGTGTAACACGGGTTAGCGTGCATGTATGTATGCGTGCCCTCCGGCCAGCCCCGGCCCAGCCCTGCCTGCTGGCCTGCCGAGCCCCAGCAGCTGGTTACTGTGCTGGGTTACATTCCTGGGGAGAGCCCTGGGGCGGAGCAGCTGCCTGGTGCCCCGCTTACCCCCAGACTACCCTCCCGGGCCCCACTCTCTGATGTTGTGCATTTATTGCAGGGCACGCTCACACACACACACAAACTCTCTCTCACAAACAGACACACACACACACACACACACACATACTAACAAACTCAAATCTAATGCAATATATCAGTGTATGGTGGCTCATACTAATTCATTCAGAGTCATGCGCGCATGCATCCAAATAAAATGGTGCTGAAAACTTGAGACAACATCGTAAACCAAACCAAACAATAACATAGTGTACTAACCACACAGCAAGGTAAACTAACCACACAGAAATTGATGCTCGCTTTTCACAGCTAAATCAAAAACCACGGAGCCACCGTTGATAAAACGTAAGATCGGGTGTAGCTCAGGTGAAATGAGCTCTGACGGCTATAGCAGAGTCTCTATTTCTCTCTCTTCATGTTACCTCAGATCTGTCCTCCCCATGCTCTCTTGCCACATAAGGGCCTGCCGGCATCCTATCACAGCTCCCAGGTCAGACACTGATTGTAGCGATTCCATCATGACCTCTCCTCCGCCTCCATACGCTTTGGCCTACAGTGCAGGGGATTCAGCCACTGCCCAATGTGGACCCGGGCAGATCTAGGATCAGAGCTAGCAGCTGTATAGGCTTCAAGGGCCCACAGCGGCACAATGTGTCCTGTGTGCTTGACCGACAGATGGCCTCTGCACGCACGCACGCACGCACGCACGCACGCCCACACACACACACACAGTCTCCCACATCACATGAGCCCCACATGAATGGAAGGGGACACAAGTCACGCACTCACACTTATGTATGCAGACACATGCTCCCCTCACACACTACGACCTGCTAAACACACACACACAGACACACACACATATGCACTGGACACACATACTCACGGCCATTCGCATTTTTCCACACACAATCGCTCCCTCTCTCTGGCTCTCTTTCGCACGCTACTCTTCACGCCGCACTAAGCCACGCCGGCGGCCAGCCAGGGTGTTCTGACGGAGCGGGGGGATCTAATATCATCAACCCTGAGCCCTCAGCCCGTGCTGCTTCTAGGAGGGGGGGGGGGCGTCTAGCGCTAAGCATAACACCCCGTCCTCGTCCCGTCTGATGTTTGCACCCACTAAGGCCCCTTAGGGGGGGGAGAGGGGGAGGGGGGCTGTCCTGCACTCAGCCAGACTCCTGTTTATCCCCGACTTCCAAACACAGTCTCCATCACTCCTCGGACGGGGAGCAAGGAAGGAAAAGAACCGTGTCGCTGACGGGGGGGGGGCACGTTGGAAAATAAATGAGCGCATGAAGGTGGAGAGACGCATAGGTGATTAACCCTCTTCTGAATGGGAACGCTGGCATTAGAGGCAGACCATTGGCTTTGGCTCACCATGCGCCCACATGCATGTGTGTGTGTGTGTGTGCGTGCGCGCGGGCTTGCGCGCACGCGCATGTGTGTGTGACTGTATGTCTGGGCGAGAGTGTGAGCGCGTGTAATGGCCTTGGGTATTTTTAGAGTTTTTCCTGGAAATTGCAGATGAAAATCTCCCCTGGTCTGCCAGTCAAACCTGGCTATGGGTGCCTGGGAGGGACATTCTAAACGTGGACCCGGACATTAGGGCCAACCAATAATAATGGGAAAGAAACATCCAGTGAAGAATGTCATACCTTTCCGCAAGGCTAGACTTGTGTGGTAAAGACACCGTGTTCTGAGAAACCCTCCAGAATGCGGCGTGGTTAAAACCTGGCCTTGTGCTCAGGAGAGTCCGCCATTCCCTGGGCCCAGTTTAATTACCCCCAGCCAGACTCTTAGGTGTTGACACATGCAACATTTTGAATATGAATGTTCCAAATACCAGAGGAAAGTACTGTGCTCTATCTAGTACACACCGTCCCTCTGTGTAGGTAGCAAAGGGTTGGAAAAGATCAGAGGCCCGTTTAAAAAGCCCTCAACAGACCCGGTCATATAATTAATACGGCTTTGTAAAGAAAAGGAAAAATTTTGCAAAACATTCTTTTCAAGACATGGCATGTGTTAATGACTGGGCTTAACATTCTCAGTTTATGGACTGTTCCACATCTGTGCTCTCACACACACACACACACACACACACACACACACTCCAAAATGTATTATCAGTACTGTAAAGCACATAAGCCTACACATAAAAAAACGCAGGCACGCAGTTACACACCGAAACAAGCTCAGACAGCAGAGAGACTCTCTCAGACAGACTAGCACACGCACATAGAGAAACACTCTATAGTCTAAATCCTGTAATTGTGCCGTGTGTGTGGGTCAGATAGTACAGTCTTTTATGTTGGAGTGCTTTATGAAAGATGAAAGCTTATAGTGGTAAATTTAACATGCAACAGGACCAGTCCAGTACTTTGGTTATTCGATGGAGGGAGTGAATCACCAAAGATAAAAAAGGAGGGACTAATATATGTGTGTGTGTGTGTGTGTGTGTGTGTGCGTGCGTGCGTGCGTGCGTGCGTGCGTGCGTGCGTGCGTGCGTGCGTGCGTGCGCGTGTGGTCTTACCTCAGCGTCTTGGCTCGGAAGGTTGTAGGTTCTCTTTAGAGTTTGGAGGGATGGCACACTTAGTTCTGCCTCCTCCAGGAGAAGCTCCAATAGCAACACAAGCTGGTCTGGGGTCAACTGTCAATCAAAAGCAGGGGTGTGGTCACAACGGATTCCTGGTGGAATCTCGCACATTCACCGCAAACAAAAGCACCAAAGCGTTTATGCAAATAGTAGTCACAACAGAGATCTATAACAGATAATACACGTTACAATAGAAACGAGCTGAATATTATTCGTATCCATCTCCTATACAAATTCATAACGTAAACATAATTACATACATTTGCAAGCTCTGGCTGCATTTTAATAAAACCTAATTCATATCTGTGCGTCTCTGTAATTTTAACCAGCAGCCCATTATAAAGTAATGAAACTGAATTTCGTCGGTTATTAAAAACGACACACGGAAAAAACACAAGGAGCGTGTTTTTCTTAACGGAACTAGAACGCGGTCACAGGGAAACAGTAGGGAGGGGCAGCTTTGGGGAATTGTTGGAGGGTTTGAAGCCTAATGGTGAAGAGGAAGGTGGGGGAGGAAACCTGCAGAGACAGTGGGAAACCAAGTGGAAAGAAAAGAAAGAAAAAGAAAGAAAAAGAAAGAAAGAGAAACGACCAAACTCCCCACCTGGGGGAGAAGAAGCCTTAATCAAGCTCAGTTCAGCTCAGAGACTCGCTACTAAGAAACAGAAACTTTGATTAGAGACTCTCTGCAAAGACTACGGCGCACGAGGCTAATACAAAGACACATTTAGGAACCATTTCAAAGATGAGGTGCTCCTAATCCTTGCCCAGAGTCAAACAAAGCGGCGTGCCTCCTGTCGGCAGTGACAGCAGTGATCCCGTGTGCATTAGGCTGCTCCTCTCTTAGAAGGGCCGGCTCAAAGAGGATCTGAGGAGCTCAAGAGGGACCGCCGGCACTACAGGAAGCTGTGCCCAGCCCTGCCTGCCTCTCCACTGGGCAAACGCTCCTCTAACGGCCCCTTTACGGAACACAATTAAAGACAGAGGGCTCCGTCGAGACTGACGGGCCAATGAAGAAGACGAGAGCGAGAGAGAAAGAGACAGAGAGACAGCCGGCGAGCCACAGTAACTCAGTGTGGCTCTCCGGTGCACACAGAGTTCCATGGCCACATTTCCCTCATCACGGTGAGCTCGTTCGCTAGCACCTCATCTCTGCCGTGCGGTACGTGCGCGCGGCCGTGTCCCCCCAGCGCCCCTAAAACAGTCTCCGACTGTTCTTATGCGAGCGTCTCTCCTCACAGCACTAAGTCAGCCTTGGCTCTCCTCCACTCGCTGGGCCTGTGGCCAGGGGCCCAAAGGAGGAGCCGCGGCCGGCAGACACTCACTCAAACACAGGCGGCGTCCCTCCCTCAGAACAACACCCCCCCGCTCCACCCACTTACTTACTCCCCCCCCCCCCATCTCCCCTTCCTAATCCTCCATTTTGTGAGAGGTGCCGTGTCCCGCCCCCCACCCCCTCCGTGAACCCCTTCAACTCGGAGGGGGTCGGCCGATGAGGATCTTGAAAAGGGGAGAGGACGTCCAGGGCGATAAAACGCTCTCCTGCCCTCTCTCCATACCCCACCAAGCAGCTAGCCAGCAGTGTCTCTCTGAGGCTCCAGGGAACAGCCCTGCACTGCCAGTCACATTCCACTGGGGTGGGCTCCGGTTTCTCACTCCGTGTGTGTGTGTGTGTGTGTGTGTGTGTGTGTGTGTGTGTGTGTGTGTGTGTCTGTGT
>JAVQIZ010024055.1:0-28849 GCA_036023535.2 Galaxias brevipinnis | reverse complement strand
ACACACACACACACACACACACACACACACACACACACACACGCGCGCGCACACACACACACAAGCACACACACGTCCACAATCTCACAGTGTCTTCAACCAAGCCTTGTGGTAACACTACAAATAAGAAACTGCCCCTTTCATACAAGACAAAGCATCTTCAAACATAAGATCATGAATGCAGTTTTTTTTTTTAAATACCTCACCGTAATAATAAAAGCCTAACCAAAAATTATCCATGGCAACAGTCTTGGCCACAGGTTTGAACAAGAGCATGGCTGGGAGGGTGTGACGTTTTGTTCAACGAGCAAAGACACAACGTGTTGTCGACTATGTGAAGCCCAGAACAGAGGCCACTGGCGACGGGCACCGAGACGGAGAGGAGTGGGTTCTGTGAAAGCATCAGGTTCTACAACCAGGGCATCAGCGGCCGGTCTCATTGAGCCGCTCGGCCCCCGAATGTTACCAGCGGAGTGGACGTAGGGGCCGGCACTCGGTCATCATGGAAACACACTAGCCTACATTGCCACTATTCCCCGAGCGGGTGTGCTTGGCCGCGGCTGGAACACGCTGCACAATTTAAAACGTGAAATAATGGAGAGACGAAGGGAGAGAAATGCATTCTAAAAAGAGCACAATGAAAAGAGGGTGTGGGTGGAAAGAGAGGAGTCGTGGGAATAAGAGATTGCGCCTCCCCCGGGCCATTGAATTATCCTATGGGCCAATGGTTCCTCCTTATGCGTCGGCTGACATTTTCCTGTAACCCCATCCTGTGTAATGCTATGTGATGTGTGTGACTGGCTTCTGCCATGGCCTGGAGAGGCCGCACAAGCCTGGGGCCATGGCGCAAAGTCCAGCGGCAGTCTGGCAATTGTTTATTTTTGATTTTTGATATTTTTATTTTTTTTTACTCCATTTTGCTTTTCCTTCTTTCTCCCGCATCTCTCTCTGTGGCTAGATGCCGAGCGGAGACGATCCCCTTTCAATTAGAGGAGGATTTCAGTGGCATTCTTGCTGAGACAAAGCCCCCGACAGCTGACTCCTGATGGGTAACTGAAAACCACCCGTTTAGCCCGCCAACCCTAACTGTTAGTGTTCCTGCGCCATTCAACTGAAACAAAGATAACAACGGCTATCAATGCGGTCCACTGTATCCCTTACCTGGCTGTATAACCTGCGTGATGACACTAATGGAAATAGGGACGGTCAGCTGAGTGAGATGTACCACGGTGTGCGTTTATAAATATTGATATGAGAGGAACGTTAGTGTAAAAAGATATCCCTGCAGGCTCCAAAAGAGATGAAATCATATGTCGACGGGGTATGGATTTTGTGGGCCAATATTTGCCATCTATCTTTACTGTTTTTATAGTCACAACCCGGGGCGGAGAGAGGAGGCCAGCAGATCAGCAATGCACGGATAATAGTGTGTGTAACTGTGGACATGTGACAAGTAGCAAAGGGACAGTGTTGAGAGAGTGTAGCCTTTCATGACCCAACACACTTTGACAGCTTGGTCGTGGCTTGAGGACATGACCAATGTTGTTTTTTGCATCTGACAATTTTGAGCAAACCCCCCCTCTCCCTCCATGAATCCCATTGTTCTTAGATCCTTTGAGGCCGCATGTTGAAGCACAAGAGGCAAAGAAACATGTCAGAAGACAGTGGATTTTTGCTCGCTGTTAGCTAGAGTCATACTGTCAGTCTTTAGGACAAAAGTGAGATGAAAGTGTGTGTGATATGATGAAGGCGCTGCTTTTATGCAACACTGCACCCTGCTGGTCAAAAGAGGTACCGCTAGTTTAGGTTTCGGCCCTGTATAGCAACCCACTCCACCCAAGCCCTAATATAACCCTAGTTCCCTAGGGTTGTATGCCTGTGTGTTTTTTGCCCTTGAAGCAGTTATCTCATCTGGACCTGAGGACATTTTACTCTGACATTTTTAACTATCCCAAGAGGCTCTTGCTTTAAAAAGCAGTCGCTGGGTAGCACATACTATTAACAACTTGTATATCTCAAATGAATTAGGCCTACAAAACGATACTGTAAACGTTAGGATACACAATATGTGTGTTGGTTGTGTGAAAAAACTAGAGAGAATAGGGAGTGGAGTGAAGAGACTGAGAAGTTTAAAGTTTTTTTTATGTTTTTTTTTCAATCATACATACATAATGATATTACAACTACATTTATGCAGTTGCTTTGCGAGGTGTATATGCGTATATGTGTGCCTGTGTGAGTGACACACACACACACACACATACTGCATTGCACTCAGTCTTCACCCTGCAGCACTGTGCATTCTTGCTCGGAGAGTACATGCCCCCAGGCGTTGTTCCTCCGTCAATGACCTCTGGTGGAGCCATTATTTTCTGCATTAATGACGAGCAGCAGCCAGCGATGAGAGAGATGGGCTTTATCCTGAGGCACAGTAACTCTGATTATGGGCAACAACAATGCCAGCGAAAAGAAGGAAGGAGAAAAGAACAACGGAGGGCTCTCCCCACAAGCAGTTCAAAACCCCCACTAGATTCAGAGACAGCAGCAGCATTAGAACATAAGCTGCTCTCGGTCTATTGACAAGATGGTTCAGATAACCTCCGTGAGAGGATTACCTGGAGTGAACTTTCCCTCGAAGTTGAGAAGTATTGTTTCGCTTCAGCATTGCACTTTAGAACCCCCTGCATCTCAAATAGCACCGTCTGTCGGCTTTTGGATTTTACAGCAATGCATGCCTCAAACCACAACGGTTCAATGTGTAACATGTTTCGATCTGTAACATGACAAACACATGAAAAAAGGAGGATAGTTTACTAAAGATACTTCGAAATATCTACCAAATGACTTTTCAAATCACAAAATCCTCCTTCCTCGGCACAGCCCACTTAATCAAGTCAAAGCAGCCTACACACACCTACCCATCAAGAAGACCCACAAACAAGACAAATTGCAGACAAATTGCAGTTGCTCTTTCCGATGCAAGCAGGGCACCCACTCAGGAAATCCTGGCTCGGGGAGATGAGTTTAAATGAAGGCCTTTCCCATTCACCATTATGTCTTCGCTGAGAGTCAGAGGGACCCCCTGGGGCTCCTCAGCGCTGCACAGCACAACTTTTTCAAAGGGCTCCAGATTAAAGTCCCTGAAGTTTCCCACTGGGGTCTGAGGCCAGGATCCCATTAGGCAGCCCAACCACACCGCTGGCCATAATTGTGTCTTTGAGAATTCAGAGCAGCGGTTGCTTGATAAGCGAATTTTAGGGTGAAATAAAAGGAAGGCGAGACGGCATTCAGTTGGACCACCGTTAAGGCACTTCCCCCGCTCTCCACTAATTTGTTTGAAATGACGGAGGGAAAAGGTGAACTCTCCATAAAGCCGTCTGGCCCATTAGGAGAATGCTGATGTATGAAAACATTGCTTTTATGGACACTGCAGAGTGACTCTGCTTGGGTGATAAACCCAACACTCGCAGGCTGCGTAGGATAGGGTTGGCAGTTATAAAAAGAATGAATTGTTAAACATTTCATATCAAATGAATCACGCGTGTGCAATTACGATTCACTTAGGACCCGCAAGTGTGATGATTAAATATTAAAATACTGCAATGATAAAGAGAGCATACAGAGCATAAAACACGAAATCAAATGATTGGACGCATTGCAAAGAGACAAAAATGCTACAGTACATCAGAATCCATCCTACAATTATTCACTTACAAATAACAGATATATTGCAAACGAGTTGACTTTATTGAGATGTTGCATCCTTCAACATTCAGTGTTTGACAACCATTTAACATGTAAATTGTATTGAATTTGGAGTTGTTGATGAAAGGAACAATGGGGTTGAGGAAAACCCCATAATAGTATGACAGATATCCACTTAGGGCTGAATCCTAAATTGAAATCGTCATGCTATTGATTCATCTTGGTCAAATCAATATATCAGTAGAAAATAATATAAAATAGTAGACACTTGGATACATGGTTGAAGCTATTGATGCCAATAGGAAGTAAGTGCAGAATATATTATGCATATAGATCCCAAGGTTACAATTCGGTCTAACTGGACGTTGAAATGAAAGCTAGAATTTGAACTCTAAAAGCTTAAAAACTGTGTTCAGCCCACTGCAGCGCCAATATTCTGCCTTCACCAAATACAAGTGCAACAAATTATCTAGGGTGTGAAGAGATTCATTTAGGTGGATTTTTTCAGTTTTTTCTTTTCAGCTTCTTCTTCCTTCTCTTTCTCAATCTCGGCCACAAGGGTCTCGATTTCTTTGGACTCCAAGATCTGCGATCAGACAAGAAAATAACTGTTAGGCTAAGAATCTTACCATTTAAGGGCATTCCATTCAGAACAGACCTATGATACAATGGTAGGCCACTTCCTGAACTACCATCTAGTTTCATGCTTAGAGACAATAAAAAACTAGAAAAAAAGACTAGAAAAAAATTAAATAAACCTTTTTTACTACTAATCAACAAAAAATATAACACAAAAAACGACAGCAAATGTTTTATGTAGGTTTACCTTTAGAGGCTGGTTACGTCCGATAATCGCAAGCTCAATGTTTTTCCCACCTGACTGGACCACCTATACGCCCACAAAAATAAATGTTTTGAAGTTATGTTACAACCTCATACAGATGTTTTACAGCTGGGCAGATAAACAGAGTCTACATCAATTTGACAACATAGTTTGTTTTGTGTCTAAAGTTGCAGTGTGTTAGAATATCAGGGTCACCGTTTTATACATAGATCGATATATTGATGGATCGATAGCTAGGTAGACAGATGACACATGCATATAAACACACACACATATATAAATAAATAATGTCTCTGATTCTGCAAATATGAACTACTGAATTACTTCACCTCCAGCAAAGCTTTAATGGCCAACTTTATTGCATCACTATCACTGGCGATGGCTTCCTCTGTGTAATTCTTCTCCAAGAACTCTCTCACAGTCTTTGCACTGCGGCCAATTGCATTTGCCTGCAGACAGAGATAGAAACCAATTGAAAGAAATTCAAAATGTCACTCTTGTTCTAACATTGCTATTGTGACCAGTAAAGTAGATGATTCACCAATAATCACAGTGACAACAAAACACTATCAAACTACTAGGTTTGATAACAGAACAATCATGAGGATGTCATCTAGGCATTTCTAATAACTGACCTTCCAAGCATGGTAGGTTCCAGAGGGGTCTGTCTGATAGAGTCTGGGAGTGCCATCATAGTCAAAACCCACAATTAAGGCTGAGATTCCAAAAGGCCTGCGCCCATTGCTCTGAGTGTAGCGCTGTGATGGAGGGGATTGAAAATATTCTGAATAACAATCAGTCGCTCGCTCTTCAACAAAATCCACCTAGATCACGAAGAAATCTGCTCTATGTAGCACTTCGAATACTGTGTTGCTTTGGGTCACCAACTTGCGACTCATTCCAAACAGCTTTCTGTTTCTTAGTGGATGTGATGGCTTACCTGTTTGAGGGTAGCAATGTGGCGTGTTATGTACTCTACAGTGACTGGGTCCTCTACAGTTAGCCTGTGACTCTGGCACTCCACACGGGCTCTGTTAATCACGATACGGGCATCTGCTGTCAGGCCTGACAAGAACATCAAGACACCACTTAAATTAGCAAGGGAATAACATAAACCATGTAGCCATAATTGCTAAACAAAAAGAAAAAGGGTCATTTTTGATGGACACTGAAATCTACATGTGTTTTTTTATTGAGCACTTAAAAAAACAATACTGCTGAGTGATTTAAGTCAATAACATAGCAACTGTTTTAAATGTATCCTTTGCATCATATTAATACCTGCAAATGCCATACAGACGTGCTCATCAAGGGCACATATTTTGCGAACTGTCCTTTCCTCTTGCAGTTTGGCAACAGATTTCTTTTCAACTCCAAGGACAACAATGTCTTTACCTCTAATACCCACCTATTAAAAAAATTTATTAAAATATTTACTATAACAGTTCAAGGAGAAATCATTTTAAATATTTAGTGCCTAGTTCTAAATGTACCATTGACAACACTAACAGTAGAAGCAATCCAATTAAGTTTTGCCTCAACTTAGGCATGCCACACAAATAACTTGGGAAGGCCGAGATATGCTTGTTATAAGGACCATAATTCATAAACCGACATTCACCAAGTTACTCAATACATATAAATAAACTAATATGTAATCAAAAATAAGAAATCTCCAACAGTGAAACTGAAACTAACGACGTTTGGTAGCATTATTGGCAGTGACACAGCGTCTAGGGTAGCTAGCTTAGATTTAGCTAGCTAACGTTAGCTACTTTCTGTTTGGACTTACAGCAGTGGAGCCTTTCTTCACAGCCTCTTGTGCATACTCCACCTGAAACAGGTGACCGTCAGGAGAGAATACAGTAATTGCTCTGTCATATCTCGCTGCCATTACGTTTAAGGGGTATAGATCCCGAATAAGAAAGCTGTAACAACTAGCAAACAGTAGGTTGGCTACTCAGCTAGCACAAATGTAAGAAGCACAAGTGATGCTAGTTAACCAGCGCATGCGCCTGACCCATGAACTGCGTCAGTCCCACGTTCTGTTTATTTATTTTCTTTTGGTTTTGTCAGCGAAAATAAACCTGCAATGTCCCATATTTTTTATCCTGTTAATTCATACGTATATTTCAATACATTTATATAATTTAAATATATCCGATGTAAGGCTATGTACACGTATTAAAATAATTTGGCTAGGTTAAATATTATAATATAATATTATTATAGACAACATTTTAAAAGATTTTTGTTTACTCGTCATGGTTATGATAAAGAACTAGAGTATATCTTAATGTTTGATGTCAATATGTTATTGTATCGGATAACTCCAAGCCCCAAGCAAGGACACCCGTCATGGTTTCCCCCCGTTGGTACAGCGTTCCATTTCCCGTGGCTTTAGGCTGAGTATGGATTGTTCCATTTTGACAAAGTGAACATTACTATTATCGTAGCAATAAAGATTTGTATTACAAGTAAACGAAGTAAACTGATTATGCAACATAAAATCCAAATATTACATTTCAATTGACATACATTTTATTTGTATATAGATTCCCTTACATACATAAAGTTTGTTTTCAGTCGCATTGCCATGTCCCCCTGTGACGGACCAACAGATTATCGAATAGCCTGCCTCCTTTCTAAACTGTCTTGTCCGAGTTTTACAGGTTGCTAAGTGTGTTACTACGTTTATGCTTTAGTTTATTATCTTTACAGAAAATCACCATGTCGGTGGCGTTTGCACCTCACAGGCAGCGTGGAAAGGGTGATATAACGCCCGCTGGAATACAAAAGGTAATTCATATTTTTAGCGCATCAGTACAGAATGGCGTAAAGCACCAGCTGCAGCTAACTAGCCCTTTAGCTAACACTAATGTAGCACAACTGTAAAGAGGGAAATGGATAGGTAACAATGTTGCAAGGCTGAAGCGCGGTCAATATGAACCTCGCGGGAGTAAGCAATGCATGTGTAAATAAAGCATTTCCAGTCAATTCGGGGGATGAGTGCAGTTATTTGCAGACTTTTAACTAGGCCCGTAGCTCTGTTAGCTAGCCATTCTGTTAGCAAAACACGTCTTTTGTTAGCCTGGCACGCGCACACACATTTGTATCACAAAAACGTTCCCCCACGTCCAGTGTATTGATTAATTCTTAAGGCGGGATGACCGTTTTGCAGCAAAAGGGATAATTTGAGGACTTATGTTGGATTTAGCTGAATACGTTTAGGATATCGTCGGCACAAAAAAAATTGTGATACATAATGACATTATTATTAATGTCAACGATGTTCTACTCTGTTGTAGTTGCTCGATGAAAATAATCAGCTGATCCAGTGTATAATGGACTTCCAGAGCAAAGGGAAAACAGCCGAATGTTCACAGTAAGTCCTGGATTTCTTAGCGTTTAATATTATCTGAAACCTATTGATCCCCACTTCAAATATTATTTTCTGTATGACGTAATCGTCTGAGACAGACAGATATCCTGCCCTATTTCTTGTGTGTCAAAAACCATATATAATGACTTCTTGTCTTGTTTGCAGGTATCAACAGATGCTACATAGAAATTTAGTGTACCTTGCAACGATAGCAGACTCCAATCAGAACATGCAGTCACTTCTCCCTGCTGTGAGTATTGTTTCACCTAGTCAAAGTGAACAACTGTGTAGGTAGGGGTTGTTGACTCGACCAATCTGTCTAAGCTTAGGTTTGAACACAAGACAGTGAGCAAAATAGGCCTGTTGCATTTTGGATCAACATTTGTATTGCCCGATAACATCCTCAAATGCAGTTGGAAAACCTTAACCCAAGAGCCAAGCTGCAAGTGAAAAGTTTGGACTACACCACAACACCAACATTAACCACACAATGCATCAAGTACAGAGTCTGAAACCAGAGATGTCATTTTTTTCTGTGTGTCAAACGCTCTCAGCGCGTCAACAGAGAAATGAGCACTGCATGTGAGGTTGAATGTTAATCTGCTATGCCTCATATGTTAGCAATGTGAGCTTGCCCTGTGTCCCCTTACTGTATGTTAAGGGCACTTGTACATGTTCACCTAGATGCTCTGTACTTGGTTTCAGAAGTGTGACTCCCCAACCCCAGAGGTAAAGCTTGAAGTGAGTATGTTCGAAGAAGCGGGGTTTTTAAAATTGATAGGGTTATGTTGGTTTTCATCCTAGCCATATTCTGTGTTAGTCAGCCCTGAGTCTATCTTGCATTTGTAGGAATACAACATTCTGACTTTAAAGTACGTGTTGTGGTAGATTGATGCAATAACAAGCTACCTGAATATTGGACCCTTAATTCCTTGCCTGCCTTATGATTTCAAATGACATCACACCTCATGTGAATATTTTTAGGGGAAGAGCCGGGATGTTGTGTCCTCTAACGAAGCCTCTCTGCCCCCCCTCCCTCAAGCTTGCTCTCTGCCTGGCCGAGTCAACGATCTAACACGGCAGGCGTGTCTCTTGTCTTTTTGCGTTGTGTCTCTGCAGCCTCCCACTCAGAACATGCCCATGGGCCCTGGTGGGATGACCCAGAGCGGAGCCCCCCCTCAACCCCCCCACGGTCACAGCATGCCCTCAGAAGGCATGGTCAGTGGAGGGCCCCCAGCCCCACACATGCAGAACCAGATGAACGGACAGATGCCTGGTAAATGACCCCCCCTCTCTCTCTCCTTCTCTGTCTTTCTCAGTGGGGTTGCCTAGCAACACCACCACCGTGCTGCAAGGGAGTCGGCTGTGCCGAAAGGATGATGTCACCTGTCTGCTAGCTCTGGTGGTCTCAGGACTCTGTTACCCTGTGTTTGTATTCAAATATGCGCTACGCTTCTTCTTGTTAACAGTGCCGTGCCGTTGTAAGTGTTTGAATATGTAGTTATTTGAACATTTGGATGATTTTGGGCAAACAAGAAAATATTTTCAAGCTTCAACGCATTTTAGAGGATAGTCGGAGCACACGATATTCTGCATGGTTCACTTTCAGTGCAATTCATTTTCCATGCGGTGTCTCCAGGGCCTAATCACATGCCCATGCAGGGCCCCGGGCCGGGCCCCAACCAACCACCCAGCATGCCCAGCAGCTCCATGAACATGCCCCCCAGCGGCCACGCCTCCATGGGCGGCTACAACCACGCGGTGCCCTCCGGCCAGGGTATGCCCGCCCAGGGCCAGATGAACATGTCCCAGGGCCAGCCCATGGGCAACTACGGGCCACGGCCCAACATGAACATGCAGCCCAACCAAGGTAAACAAACCCTGTCTCTTGTCCTGTGCCTTCTCCTGTGGATCCTCTTTATTTTGCCCACATGTATCGTGAACACTCTGTGTACTTGCCATAGCCTAACACTTTGTTCTTACAAGTCTGAACTTGCTTGATGCTTATCGTGCTAACAACGTGAACTTTGCTGTAGGCCCCATGATGCACCAGCAGCCTCCCTCGCAGCAGTACAACATGCCCCCGGGTGGCGGCGGGCAGCACTACCAGGGCCAGCAGAATCCCATGGGCATGATGGGCCAGGTCAACCAGGGCAACCACGTGATGGGCCAGCGGCCCATGCCCCCCTACAGGCCCCCGCAGCAAGGTACGGCCCCTTGGAGCAGGCCGGGCCTCTCAAACACTGCGCCACAACAACTCCTTTCCCTAACCTCCTCTCTCCTGTCTCCCACTCACTCTCACTCTCTCTCCCTCTCCTCCTGGAGGGCAGCTGTGTGTCCACCGTTCACAGAGGCAGGTAGACCATCACTCTAGAGCTCCCCTCTGGTGCCCTGAGGCCACAGTCAGGGATAAGGGCTTATAGGTCTCAATCAATACAATGGCAGATAGCTGGGTATCACCGGGGTCTCTTCCACAGAGCTCCCCTGGAGAACTAGAGTCAGGGAAACCCCCCCACCCCACCCATTCCCTCTCCAACCCGCACTCATCCCACCAACCCCCCTCCCCCTCTCACACAGCCTCACTCACCTCCCAGCAGCACCTTGAATCTACCTGTGTGTATGTTGTGTGCTGTGTGTGTATGTGTATGTAGGACCCCCCCAGCAGTACCCAGGGCAGGAAGACTACTATGGGGACCAGTACAGTCACGCAGGACAGGGAGCCTCAGAAGGTAGGAGAACCCTCCGACCGCTCCTAGCCAAACCAAACAACCCCTCTCTGTCTACTAGGGACCTAGAGGAGCAGCGTTTGAGTCACGGAGAAGGAGGGGCGAGTGGGGCGAGGCCGCACCCCCCGATTTGATATCGCAACTGGGCCACACAGGGTTTTTTGGGGGGGGGTAGGGGGCGGGGGTTGTCTTGGTTTGAAGCCCAAAAGGGAAAAAGACTGGCTGGTAGGATTTCAGTGTCTTAAACTCTGACACAAGAGCTGTCTCCTGATTTCCCTTGGGAACACCTCCAACACAAGGGTAAGACCTCTACCCAGCCATACCCCTCAGCACTCTGCAAGTGGGCATGTGGAGTCACCATTGTCGAACTGGTCAAGCAGAACATCAGCCTGACAGGGATATTGCTAATCGTGACCAGTCAAAAGTACAGTGGTAAAGTCCCACGCGGGTCCAAGCCTCTTAGAATGCTTCTTAGTGAGGGTGCTTTGCTTTACCTAGGATCAGCCCAGGTGGCCTTAAGCAGAGATTTTCCCCTATACCGTCACCACTAGGCCTTCACTGGTAGAGAAAGGCGTCGTGAACTAGGGTGGGGCGATTGGACGAATATATCGGCTATTGGCAATTGGCTGAGTCCGTGGATGGTTGTTCTTTTGGGGCGATTTCTGTCATTTTTGTTTTGCTAATGTAATGGTCTGCCTCCTTGAGATTTCAACTCTGTAAATGATTAACCTGCAAAGCGCAATTTAAGGCCTGTGCGAATAGGAACTGGCCGTTGTAGTTGGGCAATAGTATGCACGTTTTTGCTGGTTTCCCAGTTCGAAAGTGATTAAATGACAAGGGGACCACTGCCTGGTCACAAATGTTTGTGCAAATTGGCAGTATTATTATTTTTTGCCTGCACTCGTTTGCAAAGACGGCAAATTGTTTCAGTTAGGTCCTTCGGCTTGCCAGTTACATTAAACAAAATAGTCCCAAATAGGGATTTTTATATTATTCTTCACAACGAGCTCCTCCATGATTGCATTTGCTAAAAATGTCATACGGGAGTGGGGAATGCCCCCCGCCCCTTCGCACTCTGCACACATACCTGCGCGAATATTATGGCAAGCGCCGGTTGTGGGGCAGGCAGTGGACGATTGAACATTTTTACCATATCGCCCAACCCTATAGTGAACAACATCTCTGACAATTTACCCCATTCAGAAATGTCTCTAATGTATTGTGTCAAAGACACAGCCCTCAGAGTTCTAAATTATATTAAACATTTGCAGAGAAAGAACATTCCATGTGCCTCGGTCTAAATGCAAACTGTATTTTGTGCTTTTTTTGTTTTTTAGGCATTTAGGAATTTCATGGTATGACCCTGAACATCCCATTTATTCCTCCTCCCATTGAGTTAGTCACCCCAAACCTTTTTCTTTTCTCAAATTAGGCCTTTAACTGATCTTCCTATATTTCCCTGTTAAACAAATGTAGGTCATAGTAATTACAGTTTGCCACAGCCACCGTATCCTGATCAAGGCTTTGATAGGCCTCATGAGGATTCCTCACAGCATCTCTGGGAAGGAGGTATCTATGGATCTGCACACAAGCATTCACAAAGGGGAAGGTAGCATTAACAAGCGGCCTAGTTCGACCAATGTTGTGTACCTGCCTGCTTAAACATTTTATTTTTGGCTTTCACCTATTTTGCCGTAACAGCAGACCAGCATTAACTGTCGTGAACGACGTTTTGAATTCAACTAGAGCTATCATGACAAGTTGAAATTGAAACTTAATCCAAAATCTGGAGCTGCATTGGTACATGTAAGAGGATGAGACAGTGACTTGAGCATTGTTTATTTGTGTTAATATTGACTCTCTTTCTGGGGTCTCAGCGCCCCCCACTGCCTAGTGTCACCCTTCTGTTACTCCCTCTCTTTTGTCATTCCACCATTCCGGCTTTTGTTTCATAGCCTGTAAATCTAAGACCCGATTGCTTTTGCAGTACCACCGCATCCCAGGCCCCCTGGTGCGTCTCTTTGTGTTCCGCATTGGTCCGTCTGAGAGCTCAGCCTCTGGGTCCAGTGTCAGCTCAGTCGGTCCCGGACAGATATCTTGTCTGTCGCGCCTGTGTTTTGCTGTGTGTCTCCCCGCCGGGCCTGGTTCCCAGTTCACAGTGTGGTCTGTCTCCCCCCTCAGGTAACGCCCAGTATGGCCAGCAGCAGGAGGCCTACCAGCAGGGCCCTCCCCAGCAGCAGGGCTACCCTCCCCAGCAGCAGTACCCCGGCCAGCAGGGCTACCCCGGACAGCAGCAGGGCTACGGTGGGTCAGCAACGACAGCAACAACAACAGCCGTTTAGAATCGGTGCCATTCTTTTGTTCCTGTCCCGCAGTTGTGGCTTTAACAATGAATAGGCTTTTCCTGTAGGAGGCACTGTCTGCTCTCTAGTTGTCTGAAACGTTAGGGAAGAGACCATTCTAGACGGCAGTACGGCATTGTGTGTGCGTCCAGTCCATGCCATCGCCACGGAATGTAGGGAGCACCTCAGCAAATGGCTGGGGAGGAAACTGTTTTCCCAAGGGACCGCTTTGCTGGTGGCTCTCTTCATTAGCTAGCAGTGAGTTTGATGTGCGCTCAGGGAGGGTTGGGTAGAAAGTCCCTGGTCTCCCAGAGAGATGGGCGAGGAAGGTAGGTGATTGATCCTGACCCTGCTGTAAAGCATGCCAGTACGGAAAGTCACAGCACCTTTTTTCTTTTTTTTCCATTTTTTTCTCCGTCTTTTCCTCTTTCTATCTCCGTCTCGGAGCCAGAGGCCTTTCTCTCTCATGTCTGTAATGAGCTAGCGGAGAGGCAGAGGCTGCGCGCAGGGATCCATCTGGCACTTGCACACAGAGAGACTCACACACACACACACACGCTTTTTTCTCCGGCCCCCACAAGGTTAGGCCGGTCGGCGTCGGGCATTAGGAGCAGCTAACGATGCTGCGTGGGACTCTCCACCCTGAGCCGGCCAGACTGAGGCCCTGCCCCTCCTCGCAGTGCCACGGCGGGCAGTGGGCTGAGGGAAGTGGTTTTTAATGAGGCCCGCTCGTCTAATGAAGGCCCGGCCAATCTCCTTGATGTCTCCTTGCGTTATGAAGGGGGGGGGAGGGGGCGCGCCGCTCCATGGCTGCCTCACACATACACACGTCTCTGAACTCCACAAGTCGGTTTGAACCAAGGGGCCGAAACCCCGTCATCCCAACTGCTGGTCCTCCGTAGACCACGCCTCAGCCTCTTGATAGCTAGTGAAGACATGGGTGGGATTGACACACAGCTCCTTGGGGGGCACAGTAGATAATAGCTTTTCCTTCAGAATTCATTTCCAGGCGTCCATAACTGTGTGTGCGTGTGCGTCCCCTCCCCTCCAGGTCCGTCCCAGGGTGCCCCAGGCCAGTACCCCAACTACCCCCAGGGCCAGGGCCAGCAGTACGGAGCCTACCGGCCCCCACAGCCAGGGCCCCCGCAGGGCCAGCAACAGCGCCCCTATGGCTACGACCAGGTGAGTATGCCCCCAGCAGCAGACGGGCCCCAACACCTGTCTCTCTGTGGCTCCTAGTGTGTCTCTGTTTTTCTGTTGCCCGTGCGCCCCGTAATGAAGCAGATAAGTATTGGTGTAATGTATCTACAGAGGATAAAAGGGGGGGAGGGGGTCGTTGTGCATGCTGCTATTGTTAAGGGGGGTGTTAAGGTGTAGACAGCCGTATATGTTTAGCCAAGCATGGTTTCTCTCTGCTGTTATGTTAAGACATAGGTTAGAAGACCTGTGCTTTGGCTAATGTTGGCATGTCAGTCCAGGCCAGTCATGTAGCCAGCTAGTCTCCTGGGTTAACGTACAGTAACTGTGGACAAGGACTCCTTGTCGCCCTGTCTTTATCGTGTGGTCCTTTGCGGAGGCCCCCCCGGCTCCTCTTTGATATCTTTATCTTTGAATATTCAGGGGCACATGAGGAAATAAAGACCCGGGGATTTGAACCCCCTGACTAGCTCTGTAACAAGCCAAGGTAATGGTTGCTGTGAAGACTTCCGACCTCCAATCTTAGACGTTTGACCACCTTAGCCTTGATTTGCTATTTTATTTTATTTACGTCTCTCCTCTGTCTTCTTTTTTGTTTGTTTTTGATTTGTTTTCCATCCTTACTCTCTATATTTGTTTTGTAATCTGGGGTTGAAGTTTGAAGCCTTTGAGGTGAAACAAACACGGCATGCACACAGTCTAGTGGAGCGGCAAAATGTTCATATCCCTTTGGTTGTCTGTTGTTTTCCATGCAGTTATCAACATTCCAGTGCTGGCTGCAATGAGTATGTCCATACGCTAAATAACTATTCAAATGTTTTTTGTCAAACTAAAATCAGGAATAACCCGCAAGTACCTCATACAATATCTATTTTCAATTTCAACCTCTCTTTAGAAATGCACTGATATTGAAGTTGTTAGAACTGAAATTGGCCAGCCCGCCGTTCATCCTATGTATTCCTATGGGAGTAGCTTCCATGCTGCTACGGGAACCAGTGAGAAAAGTTGCCTCTTGCTTTGTGCAATGATGAGACCATGCTGCCACCTGCTGGTCAAGCTCAGCCAATGCAGCCAAGTATCTGCTTTGCCGTACCATCTGGTTGACACGACAGATGTGTCTGTTTGCATCCTATTAAGATGTATGAATATTAGCGTGGCAGTAGCCAGCGTATGTGTTGTCTGGATGAAAGGTCAACGAGATGCATCCACTGACGGTCGTCGTCTCTCCACAGGGTCAGTATGGAAATTACCAGCAATGAGAGACGTTCACGGCCCCACCAGAGCCCGGCTCTGACCCCTTGAGCTTTGACCTCTGTTCATCTGTTATCTGGACTTCAAAACAACAACAACAAGCAGCTCCCTGAGACGCCTTCCTAGACACAGACACAACACAAACACCCACCAAAACACTGGGGCGGGCCTTTTATCTGTAGAGTAGATTGCTTTTATTGCGGACATTGAGATAATGATATCACGTTCCATGACTCGCCCCACGCTCCTCGACGTCTCAAAGCAGCAATGCCTTCAAATCAAACGGAGCTGCCTTATCCTCTTAGCATAGTCGATTGTGAAACAGACGAGAACCACACACCGTTTGGAAATGGCAGCGAGACATTACGATAGAGAATATCACCCAAGTGTGTTTCTTTGTTTTCTCCGACGGTATGCTCCCTCATCTTAAGAAGCAATAATGCCAGTGGGAGATCAACGGGAGGACCAGAGACACTAGAGCAAACTAAACAAAAAGAAAAGAGAGATCACCTATGCCATGGTACATGTCAATTGCGGTCTGGGTATCTTATGTAAAAACTGTACTTTATGTTTTTTAGATGGAGCTCACTTTGTATAAACATTGGAGATTAGTACTGATTGTTGTGTTCCTTTCCTGTGGGTGTCAGTCTTGTTTTTGCATTTAGATTCTGTCTCATCCAACATATTTGTATTTTTTTGCGTTCCCAAGTTTAATTGTTTAATTGGATCAATCTGCTGTTTCAATGACTTGCGCATTACACATGCTTGGGGTCAGGTCAGTTGAATACATTTAATACTTGGTGAGATTAAATATGAAATTGACTATATTCCGCAGGGTTGGGAAATATGTTCTGGTTATATTGCTGTAGCAAGTGTTGCAGCTTCAATTTGACTAAATCTCTTGAGTGTCTTAGCAGTGTAAAATCTACAGAAGTTCACCACAAAGTTCCTAGTAGTTTGGGATGAGTTTAAACAATCCCAAAAATCTGGATTTATTCAAGTATGGTATATGATAGACTATTCTCCAAATGATAGAGCTTAGCTTTTTTATCATGATTATTAGATGGACTGGCTATGGTCTTAAACCACAAACAAGCATCAGAATGGTTCAACTTCTCGCACAGTGAATTCTTTGAGCAAATACTTTTTTTTGTGTGTGTGTTGATAAAACACGTTTGTTATGAATAAACTTAAATTGTTGTCATTCAAAATGTTGTGCGTCATCACCAAAATTATATCTGCTAATAACACTTGAAGTCCTTTATCAATATCACACTTATGAAGATTTGTTATTGTGATGCTTTATGGTTTCACTGGTATTAACTATAACATGGGTCTACTCGGCCATTATGTACAATGGCACAGGAAAATATTGTAATGTTATTTTTTACAGTCATCCTCGGATAATGCTTGTATTATATTTGCTTTGAAAACGTATAATTCTGTCCCCTTTAGGAAAAAAGGGTGACAGTTGTCTGTGTCATTGCTATGTGAATCTGTACAGTACAATAAATATGCCAGCATTTGTATGGTTTTCGACTCCTGTGCTGTTTTTCCTATTTGTCATTGGCCCTTGACAGTTGTCTCTTTTAATTTTAAGAATGATATAAAATCATTGTCTATTAATTCAGTTTTTACACATCAGTGTTGTCAAATGTGGTTACTTCAATTAGCCTAAACAGTAAGATAATGAGCCATTATTAAGGCTGTTTGATTGCATCAGAGTAACACCAAACCTGTCACGTACAAGGTGTGTCTTTATCTCTTTTTCACCCAGCTCCAAACTGTTAGAGGCCTCATCTGTGCCCAGCATGGCCGTCCTGTCCAGATGCATCTGGAGAGGGCCATGGCACATTTACACCCAAAATTACCTTCTCCGTCCCACCGTCCCCCCTGCGCCGCCTCCGGAGAGGGAGAGGGACTACCTGTCACAGACAGGGGAGCGATACAGATGGTGCACCAGATGTGTGGCCGGAGCACGTGATTGGAGTGTGGCGAGGGTGTTAGAGGGCCACTGCCTGGGCTGCTGCTCATGAGTGTGTGCATGGCTTTGGGTGTGAACGTGTCTGCTTGAGAGGGTTCAACCAGCACCAGTGAAATGGGATCTATGTAAATCTACGGGACCAAGTCTTATTGTCGACATTGTTTATTATGCGTTTGGTAAGTATTTCTCAGGAACATGGACGTTTGTTATTGTATGTGTATGTGCTCTGGTGGTATCTTCCAGTCACCCTACTATCCTGCTGCTCCACAGCTGCCCGCCCCACCCTTCCCAGCTGCCACTGGGGCTCCCCCTGGCCCCTGGGCTTGGCAGCGCCAGCGTTTTGGGCGCTCCCCCACCAGTCCGCCCTGGCAGCTGCCGCCCTCAGCTGCGGTCGCACAGACGGGATCGGGGTCGGACAAAGTCACTCCTCCTGTGACTGTGTCTGGGGCCGTGGGGGGGACTTTGGCTGGATACCTCTCGCCGAGGATTTCTCTTAGAGCACATCAAATGAAATGAGATGGACAGGTAGCAGATCGGAGAGATACAACGGAGCATGCTATGTTAATTAAGTGCAAAACACTACATTTAAAAACAAATAGTAGTTTAGATCACAACCGCCACCATTTATTACAAATAAAATGGTGTTACCAATTTTTAGAACAGTTAAAACCCTGCATTTACCTGTCTAAATTGTTCAACCAAACAGGGTGGGGGTTTGTGTTTTACTATGTTATTTCAGTGCCTCTTAATTAAAAATGGATTAACCAGAAAGGGGAGAGGAGGCAGAGACCACCATTCCAGAGCAGTGTCTTGTGTGATTTCAAGGCAGACACAGAGGTGACAGTATCATCCCAGAGCATGATTATCTTGTTCAATATTTTGATAATTATAATTCAGGGCACCTTTTCTGAGGAGAGCGCTCTAGCCACTGAGGGCTGAGGGAGGGGGGAATGACATTGTGATCATAGCTTGCAGGCAAGATACCTAACTCTCTCTCTCCCTCCTCTCTCTTGGCGTGACAGAGAGTCTATAGGGAGATATAAGAGGTAGTTATGGGGGAAATGCAGCAGCCTCCACAGTTTAATTGGAGATGTGTCACACTAAATAAATGGTGCAAAAACAAGCGCTGACTGGAGGCTTGAGGGAGCCGCCCTGGGGAGGCAGCCTGCTTTATTGGGCAGGAGCTCTGCACCGCTCCAGGGTGAAGCAGGGCTATGCTCTGCTGAGGTACCCTCCGAGCACCAAACCACCAGCCCTCCCAAAGCCCAGAGCTGCTGGGGAAGGAAGACAAAGCATTTCCTTCACTCCGAAATAATGAGTGTTGTTGGCACAGAAGAGGGAGGCTGTTCGCTTGAACACAGTGACCTGAAAACACACGCGTATTGATTATTCAGACTGCCTCCAATCAGGCGGAAATTTCATCATCTGCAATTTCTGTGTCTACCTCAGATTCCGCAGTTACGCCATGACTTGTGATTTACCTCACCAGTGTGAACCAGTAATTGGCTGTGACAGCATCCTCACTGCTCTCCCTGGGGACAGAACGAGGCTCCTAACTGTTATGGCCCCAGTCGTGAATAAGCCACTGAGCGGCAGCCAACTTGGGCCAAGAATTTGACTGAAAACAATGCTCTCTGCATTCCACGAGACCTGACGTGTGAAAGCTGTGCAAATTTTTTTTTCCCCCTCCAATTTCCTGTGAGTCAAACATAGGTGTTTTGCGCACCCAAGGTGATTATTTATGATCACCTAATCAGGCATTGGATACGTCGAGTTGATCTACTGACAACACAAAGGAATAAAGGGTATGTCAAGTTGAATAATATTTTCCCTTATTTGGCTTTAAGAATGGGATGTTCTGCGAATAAATAGTTGTGCATGCATGTGAACTGCTGAGGTTTGTTTGTTGCGGTTTAGCCATCATCTTAAATTAAGAGTGTGCTGGTTTGTTTGTGTTCTAGCCTCCTAAAAAAGTGGTCTCCGGGAGAAATAGCAGGTACACTGATATCAGTATTCCCACAGCCTGCATAATTGCTGTAATTTGCTTTCCCTTTGGGTAATCTGTAAACATGGCTGTTTTGATGTTTTTGGCATCCTCCATTGGCTGAGCTCTCTCCTCCTCCGGCGTAGCCCCCACCCCAGCCCAGGGTGACACAAATAGATCCTTCCCCAGAAGGCGCACGTAGTTCCACACGGAGGCGATCGATACGGCCCAGTCCTCCCTGGGACACTGGTGGTATTAAGAGCGCCCCATGAACTGCCTCTCCCCATGCTGGCGTTTTAGGGAAATAAAGCTATCGATCCTCCAGGGCTTCTGGCCGAGCATTAACCTGGCCCCGCAAATTAGAATGTGCTCATCTGGACACATCTGCCCCGAATGTTCCCAAAAAGCCGAGCCTGGGGAGAGGGGAGGGGGGCCGGAGAGGGCCTGCTGGTCAGGATGATGAGCCCAGCCCTATTTGACGCTCCTGCCGGAGCGGGGGAGGCGTCTGGACACCCAGGGCTTCCATTAGAGGCCCAGGATGGCGGCGTGGGTCGATGTGGTCAGGTTTGGTCGGGGGTACTCCATCTCGGCACAGTGTGTTGCTCTACCCCTGATGAGAGGAGAGAGGGGGCTGACCCACAGCAAACCTGGGCCCCTGACTGGAAGGACAATAAGACACAACTCTGCCCCTCATGGATGGGAGCCTGGGCCCTTTCAAAGCTAAGGGCCTCCGTAGAGTGGGCTCTTTGGTGCATTCAATGGTATCAAAGGGAACCCAGTGAATGGAACAAACTGTAAGAATCCAACTTCTCAAAGTCATTCGCATTCACATGGCACAAACTCATAGCAAATAAATGCACCATAAAATGCGTATGGTCTTTGAATATATATGCTGGTAACAGTAATCCATACACTACTTAAAGCAGTAGGGCTCCATTTGCATTAGATCCTTAGTTGTCCACACACACACACACACAAAAGAAGGAATTATGAAAACTATGAATAAATAATTTGAGACCATGCAAGCTATTGATCCCAAATTGTATCCCTGAGTGCTGAGCATGTATTCAAACAAATGAGTAATTCTATTTGACATGAAGATTAGACTGTGAATATACTGAAAGAGACAACAGAAAATATGCATTCACGTCCCGTACTCTCCAGAGCCCTAAATCCACGGCAAGCCTCGCTCAATCAACACTGACCGACAAAGAGCCTGCCTCTCTTTCCTCTCATTACGTCTCATCTCCCAGTTGACTTGGTCAAGAGACTCCATATGCATCTCTCCGTGCACAGCCAAAACACCAGACAGAAAAACAGGGAGGCTTTGGGAAAGTTTCCCCCCTCGTCTGCTCCGGCTGCCCTAGCAGTGGGAAGCTGGGAAGTTCTCTGCCCCAGTTCTGCGTGTCCTTGAGAGTTGTGCCTTCGGGCCGGGGCTGCTGGGGTCCCGCCGTGCACAATGTGTGCTGCGCGCCCAGACTCCCGCTGTCCGCCGCCGCCCCTGCGTGGCTCTGGAGAGACGCCAAGCTCGGAGGGGTTGTCCACGCAAGCAGGGGAGCGCGCATGCGGGCTGCAGTTCTGCACACACACACATCATGAGACAGACCCATTTCTCAGCCAAACGAGGACTAACGTCCACAATATTAATCACTGCGCTGTATGGCTCAACAACAATTGGGATTGCTAGGTGTGTACTGTTATGGACTATTACTCTGATGGGTATAAACAGTATTAAGTGAACTGAAAATGATTAACTGGTGTGTCTGTCGGATGTTCGTACGAAGCTTGGACCCCAGGGTAGGGTTTGTGCTGGCAGCTGTCAAAGAACAAGTGTGAAATTTGAGATGTATTACCAAATATCAAATACAATGTTCTTGTTTCATATAGAAAGAAAAGATTGTTGTACCACAAAGTGGATTTTTTAAATTTTTTCCAACCACTACATGACAGACCTTCATTCAGCCATCAAATTAACAATATGACAGCAGACATTTTCGACAGAACACCACTCAGTTGTAACACTTCATGTTTGACAAATCTCTTTATATTTTATTCAGTGCGTACGATATGGGTGCACATCTTTCGCAATTAATATGGATATTGGCCAAGAGCAAGAGATAAAGATCCACTTTTCTAATATTTTGTCCTTGGACTGGGCACCGGGGGAATTTGTTTCCCTTTCTTTCTCTCTCTGTCTCTCTCTCTCTCTCTCTCCCTCTTCCTTTTTTGCCTGGCTTTGGCGTGGGGAATTGGGGGGGGATGAGAGGCTATTCCCTAAATAGCCCATGGCAAGAGGTATCCTGATTAGCATGCTGTCTGCTCCCTGGCAGCAGTCCTCCAGGCCACCAGCACTATCACTTACGTGCTGTTTGTATTTGTAGTTGATAGTGTGTGCCGTTATAATTGGAATGAGCTCGGGAACCTCGTTTGCTTTTGATCCGTTGCCAGCCACTCGGAGTGCTACTGGGCCATAGCTCTCACCTCCACGCTCCCAGAGGAGCATGGGAAACTGCAGCGCTTATGTTCTAAAAAGCGCCTGACAGCATCTCATTCAAGGTCGAAACAATACAATGGTAAACGTGGGGAGAGACGGAGTGAGGGGAGGGAAGGAAACGTCGGAGGGAAAAGTTGAACGGATATTTGATGTAACGCCGGAGACAGAGATGGGAACTGGGAGGACAATGTTTAAGACTGCCGAAGCTCGGAAGGTAAATATCAAAGGACCTGTGTGATTGTTTTGGGGTAGTTTCAGTTGCACACCAGGATGGATTGTGTTCCCTCTCTGAACAGCTGCCTAATATCTCTATGGATAGAAAGGTCAGCGGTACTGTTGTGCTGTTCCTGGTAGGCCACCGTCTGCTAGCACAATGCAGTAGATCCTAACAAACTAGCACAACAGAACACAGCAAAACAAGCAACACACTGGCGAAACATTCGAATGGGTAATCGTACAATGCTGAGGTATTTAACTTACTGTTTGAAATATATTTTATTGTGCAGTGAACAAATCACAGGTTAGTTGTCTAGCTTGCACTCTGCCCAGAAACTTGGACCTCAACAACCTGCATCAACTTTAAAAAGTTAAAAGTAAAAAAGGACTCCCTAATGATGTCTAGCTTGTGGTATATTCTCTCTCTCTCTCTCTCTCTCTCTCCCTCTCTCTCTCTCTCTCTCTCTCTCTCTCTCTCTCTCTCTCTCTCCACGAAATGTTCATGGTACTGCTTGCTCAGCACTTTTCCCAGAGAGGACCGGCTCCAGGGAATTATAGGAGTTTGATGCACCCTTTCTGCCAACTGCCAGCGGGCCAGTGAAAAAAGATCTCCTAAACTCCTAAGCTCAATATTTAATCAAGCTCTGGGTTCCTCTTTCTGTTTGATTAGGTGAGAGAGCTCCACCGCCCCTCTCCAAGAGAATCGGATCGCTGTGATAATATTTGACAAAAGCTTACTACTCTTTGAACAGGGAGATTATCAACAAAATCGCATCCCGTTTCCTTAATGTGACTGTTACTCCAAGACCATGGCCTAATTATTGTGTCCAGGAATGAATAATTGGAATGTTTGTACTATAGTTGGAGCTTCATTATTACACTGTGATTAGGGCCCAACTGTGCATGAATACCCAAATGTAGCCCATCAGAGACATTCACTCAGGACCGAAGCAGAGACCCACCAGAGGATACCCCTGATAAGCTCCTTCCAGGAGGGCACTGCCACGAGTTAAGCACAAACACCTGCTAAAATATTGGCAATTAGGACATAATTAGCTGCTAATGTATTTCTAATCCAAAGCGAGCCATAGATTTGTCTTTTTCTGCGTAGACTCCCATTTTTTAATGTTCTCCGTTGTTATTGTTTTCCTCAGGTATTTGTATCCCGAGAACATTGACTAAGTGCCCTAGTTCATCATATGCAAATGGCTTATTAATTACACATGCATTATGCCCGTATTCCAAAGACATCAAAGGGCCTGTGAGTCTTCAGATGGTCCCTCTCAGTAGCACACTCAGGTTACAAATGCCTGCGTGTGCACTTTCCAAGACGCCTTTTCAGGCAGAGGAGCTACATCCTCAATTAAAATTTTCACAGGAACCTCTCTCTTTGCCTCGGAATGTTGGAGAAGCATCTCCGGTGATCTGCTGCTGCCTGCAAATTGCTTATTATTTTGGAGCCTAGATCACGCAGTGCTGTGAGAAAGTAGGCAGTTCAAACGGGCAAGATCTCAACAAAAGCCGAACTAATTTAGATTGGAAATCCGGGCTTCTTGGTGAGGTGTAATATCTAACCTAATCTGAATCTTTCAATTAATAACACTTCGGCTGGCATCACTCCTCTATGAACGTCGTAGTGTTTGTAGGATCACTAAAGTTCAGGATCAGTCCTTGCTCCAGACTACATTTTGATCTTTGGTCTATACTTCACTTCCCAGGGAGCTTGGTGTTAACGACATGTACAGCTGGTGGCAAGAGAGGGATTTATACAACCTGTAATGCCAAGCATTGATTAGCAGTAGGTCTCTCTGGGGATGCCACGTCTAAGATGATGGCTCGGTGACACAGAACACACACATGCCATGGCGCGCCTTTAACAATTGGCCAATCTAGCTGCACATCCGCGTGGCCAGGTCCGGTGAGACGGCGTACAACAGGGAAAAAGTGCAGTGTGTGCAATCATTGTAACCCTGGGCAGTCTTCTATTATCAGTCTCCAGTGGGGTGGTCTGCCTGGGTGCTGCTCGCATAATTAGCACAGCACATGCTTTGATGATAAAGTGGGTAATAGAGCGGTCTTTTCTTCCACCCTGCCTACCTGATTTTACTAGCGCTTATTGATCTAATTAAACTAGATTTAAATGCTAATGGAGCTTTTAAGGTTTTTTAAAGGGGATACTTGATGGAAAAAGAGGCAGATGTCGTGGACCGAGAGGCGACAAAGCTGAGAGCATTTACAAGAAAATAAAAACAGAACCAAAAAAACACAATACAATAGGAACAAAATCCTGTATTTGAAGTTAAATTCCAGGTTTTATCCAACCAAGACCTGGTTAGGGCAGGTTGTGATTAAATCACCTTTTGTTTAAAAAAAAAACATTGCGGGTTTTCTAAATCCCCGAGCAATAGTTTGGAGTACCACTAAATAAGACACTGTGGGTGATTGCATTGTTACTGCATTGATATAGATCCCATGCCATAGATTTGGAGACTAATGTATACCAGAACCACCAGGGGGGGCTCATTCGTTCAATAGAGATCCACTTTTTGGGTATTTTAGGCTGGCAACAACACTGTGATTGTGTTGTAATCGGTGCCCCTTTAAAGGTTTCAAAGAGCCTGTGTTCAATGGTACTTTTGTGTCTCCACCTCAGACCTATCATTCCTCATTAGCAGACCAAAGTGTTTGTGGTTGTCCTCATTACTATAAAGGTAGGCTGTGGCCCCAGAGGTAACTTCATCAACAGCCGAGACAAATCTGTCTCCGCTGCTCTATTTATACTTCTGACTCTCCGCCACCAAGATTTATTCTGCACTGCTGTCAATCCATCTCTCTAATGGCTAGTGGAACAGTTTTTTTAGACTGGGTGGTCGCTGTGTGAAGGTGGTGGACGCATGTGTGTGTGCGTGCTTGTGTGTGTATCTATGTTGATATTTTGCATAATATACGCTTTGGTTACCGTTCACGTATAGACCTCCCACTCACTTGCCTAGGAAGCATATACACAGATGCACACACACACACACGTGCGCGCGCACACACCCACACACACACACACACGCAGACAGAAACTACCCAGATACCTAGAGGTCACAGTAGTCGAGACCCACTCATCTCAAAGGAGAACCGCATACCAATAGAGAGCTACGATTTCATGTCATTAAGATAATAAAAAAGCCATTTTCTTTTGCATGGGTTATTAATGTGGACTAATGATGCTAAGATCAACTGCGAGATGTCTCCCAGTTATGGGGTTAATCTCCTCACTCACTCTTTCAAAAGCCATAAAGATAAGCATCTCACATATAATGCTCTTGTGGAAATCTCCAGAGAACAATAGCTAAACTTTGCAAGGCGGTTTACAGTGGCTATCTTGTTTAATTACCAGCAAAGAGTGGCATAGTACTTTTTTCTCACTCAGTACAGTAAATTCGCTAGCTTGGATTCAAAATATTTACGTAAGATAACTGTCTGTGAATAAATGATATCCTGATTTTCAAAAATTATATAGAAAGTATAAGACATGGCATGGGAATCTCTAACATGTAACTACACATGGAGTGTTGTGATCTATTGAAATGGATCAGGTTGAGTTATCGTGCTGCTTAGCAGTGTTATGTTACGTAAACATGGACAGGGCCAAGGTGCAGAGACCCAAAAAGAATGCATAAATGTCAGGCCATCAAACACCGTTATCACCGAGCCCACTGATCATTACAATGTCATTAGTCGACAGACATGCATCTTGGAGACACAGACACAGACAATCGCAGGGGCCGCGGATAATGTGGTGCTGGGCCGTTGTTTAATGAGGGGACACATTTGCATACTGCCCTCCACTCCCACTCTCAGCCCACCCCTCATTTATAAAAATAAATCACATTAGAACATCCTCGGCTAATAGAGTCAACTCCGGCCCACAGCCAATGTCCCAAGGACAGCCATGTTTCAGTGCAGGAAATACACTACCCAGTCTCCCAGGACCAGGGAAACCCTTTTATAGACAATGTTGGAGAAACCCATGGGATTGCTGGCCACATTGTTATTTGTCATTTTATAGATGTGGATGCTTATGCATGCTATCTTACACTGTAATACTGTATGTGTCTGAAAGCTAATCTATAATAACATCTCACAAAGAACTTGAAAAGTTGAAAGTCAATGTGCTAAATAATGTGCCCACTCAGGCAAGTCAGATCTAATTAGATTAGCAGTCAAATTAATGATTTCTTGACGAAACTAGAACTGTTTGATTTTGAAGTGGTCTGTAATCTTGATTGCACATAATTGTATAGGATACCACCCGAGGTAAAATGTTTTTGTGTATCTAATTTTTTGACTTTATTAAATAGCTTTGATTTCTCGTAGAAAAGACTAAAAGGTTTCTGAGCATAGTTATGAAATGTGTATGTTTCTTGAATATGGAGGCATTTAAAACGCAAGCGTGTGCAGGAGAGTATTGTCAATACACTGTGGAGTATACAGCACTGCCGATCACACCTGTGGGACTCCCCTGAATACCTGGCAAAGGCCTGGAGGTGAAAGCATTTTACATTTGGATAAACAGCAACAGTGTTTTTTCTCTCCTCCCCGAACATCAACATCTGAATGTGTCTGATTTTGGTTGTCGTAAACCCCAACACACGCCTCTTGGATCGAATTGGAGTGGGCACAAGCTCAGTTCTTGCAAAGTCTGCTTTGCTCTTGTCTGTGTGTCCGTCCATGTGTGCACGCCCTCTTGTGTTCCCAAAAATCCAAGCCCACTCTCAGTAAACAGTGTGCTTCCTGATGCTGAACGGTGTGCACGGCCCACGCACCGCTGGTGTCCGTCCACCGAGGGCTGCGAGTGGGCCCTGCTCGCTCACTTACTTCCACGCTCACTCCATCCTTCCTTCATGGTCCAAATTGACACTTTGTGCAGCGGCAGGCAGACAGGGGGCCTCTGAGCCCCGCGCCTCCAGAGATGTGGCCCAGCTGTCAGCCGTCTAATCCAGTCCAACCTCCCCCTGAGCCAGGCAGGGGCTCCAGGCTGCTCCCCCGCAGCCGTGTGCCAGCCTGGAGGCGCAGCAAACAACACAGACCGCCGGCGTACCAAACACGACCAGCCAGGAGGGGACCACTTTGCTAGGCAAATCCGTCTCGACCATTCGGCATCAATCACACTCACTCGCCGCTCCAAAGTAGTGTCGATATCTAACCACAAATCAGTATTTCGCACGGACATGAGCAAAAACAAATGGAGAATTTGCAGGGCCGGAAATGACATTGTTAGGGGATTTCTCAAGGGTAACGGGGATACAGTGTACGGTGTCCAGAGTGCTCTGGTAACTGCTAGCCCTTTTAATGGTTCTCATTACCAATCAGCTCTCCCAGGCTGAACAAAGACGTCCCCAGGCCACCCAGCCCGCTTTCACATCAGAGGTGCCACTGTTGGCATTGTTACTATGGAAACAATGGAACCGGTGGAGTGGCACGTTGGCTAACTTTAATAGTGGGTTTGACTAAGACATGATCATTTATTTGTATTTATAATTCAAATTCACAGGATGACCCTAGGTTATAATTTTTTATCATTCATAACCTCTATTTTTATAGCAATAAATTGACCGTATCAAATAATTATAGCTAAACAACCAAACTGTAGTGAAAACAACTACAGCATGGAAATGCCTGTATATATTGCTATTGGGAATGTTTGCGCTATAGTTGTCATGGGTGTTTGTTGGGGAAAAAGAGAGCGAGAGCAAGGAGCGTGTGGGTGGGTGTGTTTTGAGTCGATCCCCTTGGCATTCCCAATATCAGTATTCCTGTAGATGCTTTTGATGTGTTTGAAGCCACGTAGCATACCTCGGAACATGACAGTAAACATGGCAGCAGAGGCTCTCTCTCAGTGGAGCCGTGATGCACGTCACCCCTCAGAAGTGTGTGACGGGTGTACAAACCAAACCCACCAGGGCACGCCGTCCCTCCGGGACCCCGCCTGACTACGCCGGCTGGCTGCATGTCGTTTCAATGCAAAAGCTGAGGCATTCTGTTCTGAAGCATTCTGCCCCCTGTTTTAGGAAGACAATAAAAAAAATAGAGCACACAAAGGAGGGAAAACAACGGAATGTGGACTTACACAAAATGACAAGTTGGCGCGACTGAGTTAACCGCTTCTCTGACCCGCCACCAGCCGAAGATGTCATGAAATATCCTGTCCTAATGTTTTCCCTGTGTTCCATCGCTGGAAAATCAGTAGTGTATGTTTCCTGCAGGCCTCCCTGGGGAAATTAAGAGGCGCACTATGGATCTCCGGGGGATTCCCACAAAGAATGAGAAAAAAGCAGGCAGCATGAAAGAGGAGTGTAGGTGTGAGGAGTTACTGGCCTGGCAAAGGGATTGCCAACACATCAAAAATAAAGTGTGTCGAACAAGACAGCAAAAAGCCAAACCATTTACACCTGCCACACAGTGCACCGTCCTGACACCTGACATTTCCATATCAACATACATAATGTATAGGTTGGCACATCATGTCATCAAATATTTTAGGAAACGGCACGGGCATTTCCTCAGCCCGGAACTGCTTTGAATGGCGTTTCTCAATTGTTTGTGATTTGTGCATGTGCAAAGCTGCAACATTGCATTAATGGCTTGACAGAACTAATCGTTGAAAGAAAGAAAGAAAGAAAGAAAGGAAGGAAGGAAGGAAGGAAGGAAGGAAGGAAGGAAGGAAGGAAGG
>JAVQIZ010024054.1:0-25309 GCA_036023535.2 Galaxias brevipinnis | reverse complement strand
AAAAAAAAAAAAAAAAAAAAAAAAAACATTCCAAGAGGAATTCCAGCTCTTTCCACCCCAGTGTGCCATTCCTAGCTGATCCATCCCCCTTTCCCCCACACTGTGTGCTCTGCATTGCGGTGGGAACGCCATGCGAAATGTGCAAATGCACCAAGCACTTCCAGGCGGATTAACCTATAGCTCTACACACGGAGGAAGTCAGCCAGGGTTTGGAGGGGTGGGGGATGCATTCCCCATTCCCAGCCTTTGATTTGGGGGGGGGGTGTAGCCCTGTTTCAGGGAAGGGTAACAAGGGCCCTCTCTGCCCTGTGGGGGTGGGGCCCCGTTGCTATAGAGACGGACAAGTCCACTGACAGAAACATGTAGAGTGAGGGTTAAAAGCAAGGAGGGGGAGGGGCAGCCTTGAGGTATTGGTTTGGCTTGTCATGTGACAACTAAGAGGCCAGGCCCCTTATTTACTTTTAAATTCAACCAACATTCAAAAGGCCCTTTGCAAAAAGCCCAGCTGAGACGTGAAGCCTCTTCCCTGGTGAGTGGACAGTGTGTGTCTGTGTAAGCACCTCAGTAACAATTCCATATTGTGCTGCGTCACCACCATTCCTGATTCCAACTAATGCCCACCGATCAATACCAACAGGACCATATGCACATATATCCCTCATACATATAAACTATGCCTATTCCGTCAATGACCACTTCGCAATGCAGAGGTTCTCAACAAAGCATTTTATCTGCTGCCATCATGCACTCAAACCATTTTGCTACACAAGAAAGCAAACACACACACCTGCTAAAGTATCTGCATGTTTATCCAATTACTCACAAGCACTCTGCACCTTGAGAAAAACAAATCTGAATCTGACACCTGACAAGCAGTCTGTTACTGACAGCAATGCTGGTAAATCTATGCCCACTGGTTGACTAGAGACCCCTCCACAACCTAGGCTAGGCTGCCTTTACACTAATCTTTATCAACCCTGCAAAGTCAAAGAGAAAGACAAAGGAAAATAATTAATGCAACCCTGCATTTCCTTCTTTGCAGGTGTGGGCCCCAAAGAGACCCTGTGACATTACATTCTTTGAGTCAGTTCAAGCACAATTGCCACTCAAAATCCGCAAATTTAACTCCAATAGGAAAGCGACAAACCAGTGATGCAAATATAAGCCGTAATACATGTTCTATTAATGTTGTTCTAAACAACTAACATGAAAATAAACTAGCTTTCAGAAAGCATAACAAACAAAACTGAAACACAGGGGAGAATAATCACATCTGAGAATATGGTGCATTAATGCAAACATGAATTTACGGTGCACACTTGGGGGCCTCTTTCAATAAACCAATACTCTTTGCTATAGATCAAGACGCATCAAGAGCAGTTCATTTTAATTTAAGATACACCTGACATTTATTTATTACAGAAATCTATCCAGGGTGGCAAAATTTATTGATTATAGAAAAACAAAATGTAATACAAAAAAGGCTAGCAAACTAATAACTCACACCAACTTCAATTTAATGTTTGAAATAACTCATCTCTCAGAACACAAATGAAAGTACCAGTGGAAAAAAGAAACTGAAGTATAACATCTAAAAATATACAGATCCTAACATTATTGATCCTCCCCATCAAAGCACCCCAACTCCGCTTTCCTTGATGTACCCATACTTAAGCCCATCCCCACCCTCTACACCCGTTAACGGCTCCGGGGCCTCAGCTTGCACTTCCCCTTCCTCACGGGTTCAAAGGTTAAGCTATGGTGATTGGCCGAGGCCCCAGCCGATACTCAGTAGGCTGGAATGCAAAAAGGGGCCGCCATGTACACACCCCTGTATTTATATACGTGTGTGTGTGTGTGTGTGTGTGTGTGTGTGTGTGTGTGTGTAACATGAGGAGAGAATATGTTCCTATTCGCTGGTGTTAACTTCCCAGTTGCAATTTATCTTTTACAATTTTGAATAGGCAACTTGGGGAAAAACCAAAGGGATGTCTACGCACCACAAACCAAGACAACATCTGGGATCTGGCTTAAACTCAATCAATAGACCTCCCAATACCAAGAATAAGTGTGAAAGCTTAATATTACTTTTCATGTGCTTACGGTTAATCAAATTTTGGTTGTAATTGTTGATTACTTGGCATAACAGTTTTGATATTGAAGCCTGGTGGCTTAACAGTATACAGAATAGCTAATATTTAGGGGTCTTAAGAACCAATACATGTATTCTTGATGCTAAACTAGCTTCGGCCTTTAAAGTGTGGAAACAGAGCAAATAGCTAAACAATTATATGCTTTGCAACATAAGCCTAAAGATGGGGCTTAACACACCAAGTACTAAAAACTAAATTTATTTACACTATGCAATAACTTCAGATACATTTTTTTTTTTTTTAATTATCCAGTTGACTGCCTGTAGACCACGAATCCAAGGGCAAACCATGGTGATTTATTTATTATGAAAAATTTAAAAAGGGGTTGTCTACAGCTTCTAGTAGTCACATGATAGTTTACTTTGAGAAATTAATTCAGTAATTAACGCTCTACCCAAGAAACCACACAATATGGCTGAAATAAAATCTCACCAAATAACGCAAGCGCCTATTCCAATTCTGCATGTACTAAATTACTATCAATCACATTCTTTAAATAATTAAGCAAGACTATTCACACTTAAGATAAGGAGTCTCCACTTAACGTAAGGGCTCAAACCTCCCACTACCATCGTTTTGGGTTCCATCTCGTGCAACACTGCAATGAATGAGTAGAAGAGGGCGGAAGCACGGGGCAGGCAGGGAGAATGACGGGTAGATCATTCTCAAATGGATGACTTCAGAGGCCTGCAAGCCTAAATAAAGCCTGCACGAAATATCTACCTGCTTTAGCCTACCTGACGGTTCACCCATCACAAACAATTATTTGTACTAAATGACCTACTCGCTTCCTCGTTATTTTGGAAATATCCAGTGCACAGACGTAGTGAAGCCATTTACGCCTAGCCAGGGAATCCAAAAATCTTACAAATCAATCACTAAAAATCACTTCACGTTAATTTATTCCCTAATTCGAATGTAAGACAACTTGAGCCAAACCATAAAATTAGTTCCAGTACAAAAATGTTAGATTCGCCAGAGGACGTCATTGAACCAAGACTATAGTTGGCATAACAGAACAATAATTTACCTTTGACGTTTAGGGACTGAGTGCTCCACTTCAAGGAGTTTCCCATGGAGTTCAACTTTACCTATAAGGAAAAATAGGCCAAATATTAATTACACGCAAGGGCAAAGCATCTTTATAGGCCTCTTTACGTTTAATATACTTGTCATAGTCTGTTTACAAGTTGCACTAGAGTCAAACTAAAAGCTTAACTAGTACAGAAATTGGATATGCTTTACGTTCCTGTTTATTGTTTCTTACTGTAGCCAATGCTAAACCTGATTGTAAAAGCTAACTGCCATAACTTATGGCGAAGGGGAGATGGGGTTGAGAAAAAAAAACAATAATATTAATGTTACGTGAATATGCAGTGTTTCCATGTCTTAAGATACTTATTTACAACCTTTCTCCCTACAATAAATAAAACTTGAGTTGCTAAAATATGTCCCATATTTTAAAAACACATTCAAACCACCTTATGTGTCAGCATGGGCGTACTGCAAAGGCTACAACGTAACAAGTTAGGCCACTTGAATGTGCAAACACTTTGAAGCGCAACTTAGAGTCGATTGCATTTAGAATTACAGCGGTTACTCAAATGTAATAAAAAATTCTAAGTATATTTGCGACACGCGATCTTTATAGCTAATGCGTCCAATTAATAAGTGCTTGACAATAGCCAAGAAGTATCTTCTTACAACAAATGTAGCGGATATGGGCATTCACAGAACAATTTCCTAACGCCAATGCCAGTCTACTAGTTTGTACACAATTTGATTTAAACCCCACACATAATTGCAGGCCTACGTCCCCGGTGTCAGAGGCCAAGTAAAGGTTGTAGGAGAGAATAAAATACTTGGATACACCCCCACCCTACTAACACTAAATGCACTTCTCCAGCCTGCAAGTAAACGGTAATCTCCACAATAGCAGCATAGTTATTGCATTGTTGAAATAGCACTTTATAAATTCTGACCTGAAAGAATATCAATGGCTTTCATTGCAACCTTTTCGTCTGGGCAATCCACAAACGCGTAACCAGTTTTGACAAGAAATGGACCACTATGCGGAATCTTCCACTGTTCAAAGATAGTTTCCAAGTCCTCAGAGCTCGCCTCTTCGCTCACGTTGCCAATGTAAAGCTTATTCATGTTCTGTACTGAAAACGACGATCTTCAGAATCTTAAATGTTTCTCTGCCTGGTGTGCAGTGCTTGGAGTAATCTAAATCGCACTATCAAATGGAGTGTTTGTGGCGTGCTTCCCGGTTGTTCGAGCCACAGATATTTTTGACGAGCAACCTCGTTGCGTTCGCTCTCCTTTGCCCCTCTCTGTAGTGGCGAAAAAAATATCTTAATTATTAATTCCTTCTCTCCAAATGATGGCCGACAGGATGAAAAGGAGGAGAAACTACTTTTTGTCGTCCCCAAACCCCTTGCAAAGACAGAGAGAATGTCACACACGGTAAGGCTATAGCGCCCGCCTCTGAGCAAAAACCAAAGGGATGAAAAAACCTCGGCTACTCCGGCTTTTTTGAATGAGCCACGTGTTCAAACTACAAATCAACCTCGCACGTGAGGGATCCCAATTGTTCAATTAAGTGTTTTGGGATTGGGAAAATGGTACGGGAATCCGGGGTGGGGAGAGGAGACGGGAATATACTGAAAAAGAAGAGGTGTGGATCGGTGTTGTGGAAAAACCTGGCAAGGATATGTGCGTAAAGGGGTTCCGTGAGATCCCAGTGTATCTTTTACTAGAATCACAGTCGTGTGCCTTTCTATGCAAAGCTTCGATTCTCATTGGTCGGTGAAAAAATTGTAAAACGGTAGTGTGTCCATGCACGCCCATAACTGCGGGCTTGTGCGCACGCGATGCGCCGCTTGAAGAACAGTGGTATGAGGGGTTGGGGCAATTCATAAGTAATATTAAACATTGGTACATTGAATATTATATGTAGATACTTCTATTAGAGGGTGTGTTTAAAATATGGTCCGTGTGTCACTCCGTCGGCCTACGATCAACATGGTGGTGACACGTTGCCTACAAGGCCTACCAGCCACATGACGGCATCCATCTTCCCCCAACAAGCGGTGAAGTGGTTTTATCCCCCAGTGATCCAAAGTCCAGTGCAGTGGTTTTGAATTGTTTAGATGTTTTAAGTAGTTGTTGTTGAAGGGGTTGTTTGCTATGGCCATGTACGTTCATTTAAATTTACTTTTTTGTTTGAGCTAATGCACATGGCGATGCTTCTCATCAACCTCTTGAAATCAAAGCGGGAGGTGTTTCCTTTATGTTAACCTAACTGAGAAGTGGGCCAAATAACATCAAAATAATTAACCGAGAATATGATTATACACGTTGCCCAAATTACTATGGTTTACAATAAAAGCAGCTATTGGAAATAGGGTTATAAAAATAATGGCTGAGTTTGAGGTTCAGTGATGATCTACACATATAATGTTAAAGCCAATCTGTTTTCCATTTGTTTTGTTCTATGTTTTAGTTTGTTTGAATTTGATTAAATTATAACATTAAGCCAAATAACGTGCATGGCAGATCTAAACGTTTTCTAGAATAGGTTTACTAGGCTGGTGCATGGCTATAGTCTAAAACCAGTTAATTGTAATCTCTCAGGTGAATACCAGGTCTATCTAAATTGATAAATAGAATATGCCAAAAGGAACGTTGTTAATCACTGGAGGCCTGCTGTTTGATGTAGAAGATATAGTCTGCAACAACAATTACAGGCTACCAATACATTATACAGGAGTTATAAACTAACTGTGGTTGTAACGTATTTCCTAGTTTAAACAGTCCTATTTCAGTGTACTTTTTTCAGGATTTAAGCTACTGTGAGGACCACGTCAAGATATTTCTTCATCACAATGGGTTGGGGCTGTTCTCAGTTAAAACAATGGCAGAAAGTTGGCATCGTACTTCTTTACTGACCACCCACAGAACATGCTATCATTGGTTTAAACCTTGCCCAATCAGAGTGCTCCATTCGCTCTCCGTACTGCATCTACCAGCTTGGCCTCAACGTGTTCATTCATTGGCTATTCATTGCTATTCTATATGAATCAGCGCGCGAAAAAGTAACCATGGCATGTTTTTTTCCCTGTTAGGTTAATAATAATACATATCACAAAACGAAATGAACAACAACCGAATATTTGTTAACGAAATAATTTAGTCTGCATACTAGCAAGCTCTTCGCAGATGTATATGTATGTATTTGTACGTATATAGGTTAAGATTGACAGAACTAGTCTAGTTATAAAAGCAACAATTATGACAATTTAATTAAATGTATTAGGTTAGGCCTATATAAATAAATGTTTTATAATATTTTCACTCACATTTTTAAGTTCAATGTACCATTAACATGTAATTAATATGACACTTGCACTTTATAAACACACCATTTTAATTAAATAATCAGTTAAGACTTTTACATAGTAGTTTGTATTTGTATTGAA
The DNA here is from genome assembly GCA_036023535.2 of Galaxias brevipinnis. NCBI lineage: Eukaryota > Metazoa > Chordata > Actinopteri > Galaxiiformes > Galaxiidae > Galaxias > Galaxias brevipinnis. Next base: position 18,672 of record JAVQIZ010024054.1, on the reverse strand, counting down.
TTCTATCTGGATTGTTGCTCAAATCGGCATGACATTGATTAAAGTGTTTTAAACTCATGATTGAATAAGGGAGACACCATGGGATTTATAAATATAGGAAAATGGTTTAAAAATACAGTTAACATCAGCTGTTAAACGTTTTTACACGGTTTTATGGACGATTAGAACGTTACTAGTTGCCTATCTGCAATGTTGTTGAACTAATCGGCACAGGGCTTTCGCTCCATGTTAAGCCTAGCCTACCATCAAGTATTCACGTACGGATGAATGTATTGCCGAGGAATGCACAGAATATCTCCCCGCCCCCATTCTTTAGAGTACTTCGCTATGGGCAAATACCAATGGGGCGTTGGGGGGCAAACTAACAACATTTTATATCAACAGAGACGGTGAAAATCGTATAATGGAAGTCAATATGAAAGTTTTAAGTATTTGAGACTTTGATTTTTAGACTAAACTAACAAACCTATTTAAATTTCAGCCTATAGCCAAGGTGGGTAAGTAGCCTATAGCCCCGTCTGTATCGTGTTTTGAGAGGGAGAGGGGGAGGGGGGATTATATGTTTCTTTCCAACCTTTAGTGATTGGAAGGAATCCCCAAGCTCAGGTGAGATGCCCTTTACAAAAATCAAGAACATTGTTTTGCCAAATGCTTATCTTTGACCGGAATGTATTAAACCTTATACTTGTGTAGGCCTATGAATTTATATAGCAACCCAGGTATTTAGTTGAATACCAGTTTTAAATTTGATACACATTAATTAGAGTTTTGATTTGTAACATTTTTTAGAATGTTTTTTCTTTCGCTTGTTGGGGCCCCCCTACTAGCCTATCTGATTTCATAAGAAAATGGCGGATTTATGGCCTCCTAAACATAGAGGAATTTCTTTTATCCTTAGGACTAAATTGATAAAGAAAAACACGTTAACCACGTAATTGTGGTAAAAGTGGGGCTTTGGTTTTTGCTTCTTCACATTCTATTTGGGAGTATAATAATGTAATGAGAGTCATGCTGATAGGTATTATGCTAAAAGTGTGTCCCGGATATATTGTACATAGGCTAAACATTCACGAGAAGCTATCCTATGTAATAAGTCTTCTATATTATATTATTTATTATATGCCCGGCAGGTTCATTGTAATAAAAATAAACTATTAAATATTCTGGGAAAAAAATCAGTTCTCCAGCAATCTTGTACCAGAAGTTGTGTTATTGGTAAATAAGTCAGTATTAAGCTAATTGGATTCAGTCGACTACGATAAAGTGAACCCATTACCCCATTGTGCCAATTTTATAAGCCACTTCCAATTGCCTTTACCAATCTTATGAAGCAGATTAGAAGACCATTATAGATTAATAATACACTGTAGCGAAATGCGTATACCAGTAAATAATGCAACTAAACAAAACTCCACAGCTAAGTAAATTTTTTGGCAAGATTGTTAATCATCTTTTTAAAATCAGAAATATCCTGCTTATTATTAAAAAAACATTTAGCATCTTCAATATCAACTTTAAATTTGTAATAGCTTAAAGAATATGGAGAATTCAGATACTTAAAACCACTTAGTAATAAGTAAATTAACGTTACACTCACCATCCAATGCCTGGCTGTAAAATGTAATGACACAATTTCAAATTAGCACACCATTGTTTGATGACATATCTTTTGGAAGGGGACTTTCCACAGAGTTTCAGTTTCCCACATAGGCTATATCTATATGAGCAAGGCACCTGGAAAGGAATACTTTGTATGTCTATAGGCACATTTGTCAAAATTACTCTTGCTTTGTTCCTCTCTCTTCCATTTGTGTCCTTGTCTGATTACTTTGAAAAACAACAATTTTCTTACTTTCACTTCTTTCCCCATACACTGCCTGAATTTTGGTTTTTTTTTTTCCAGTTGAAAGAATGTCCCTGGATACTTTGTTGTCATAGGTAGGTTATATCTGCATTCATGAGACTGGAATCCTTAAACCATCTTCCAGTGAAACGGTAGAAAGCTTTGGTATAGATCCAGCCTGGTTTAACATTAGAGAAAAACCTGAGGCTTCCACCCATGTACCTTGCACTAACTTGGTAAATAACAGGAGTATGTTGAATAAGATGGCATGTAAATCCACAACGCTGGGCTGCATGACAATTCAGCAAGGCAAGGCAAGGACAGATCTATCCTTACCCGTTATTCGTCTCGCTCTCTGCAAATAGGGATAACCCCTTCTTATTCCATAACCCTTCTTTGATCCAAGACCTAAAATGAAGATATAGCTTGTTCTTAAATATCTAATACTAAACTGTACGTAAAGTGGATGGAGAGCCCAACATTTCAGCGCAAGTGACCTTACTGCATGCATTAATAATTGAGTAAAAGGCATTGGCTTGATCTAGACATGTTATTTTCTTATATTCTACTTAACATGTTTTCAATATCATCAATTCACCTCTAACAAGCATTTCAGCAGATGGATATACTAGGGGCATTGTATTTTATGGCGTAACATCCATCTTTTCAGGACAACCCCTAACAGGTTTCTAAATGCATAAACTGATAAGGAATTTTAAGCTTATCTTTCATTGACATTCTTATGAATGACCAGTTACCTCAATACTGACATATGTACTGAACCAATCAACACTTGTGTAATTCAACATATCTAAAGACATCACCAACGAAATATTGCTCTATGATAATAAGTTATGTAAGCCATCCATCGGCTTGGATTTTGAGCTTATACCGATTCAGAAATGAAGGTGTGACAAGACTAAATTGATATTCTGGCATGTGTAACATTAGCTTGTCCACATAGCGGGAATCTCCTCAAAAAGGTGTTCCTCTAAACCTTTCCCTCATGCTTTTTGATCTTAATACATTTTGGTAGACAACTCATTGTAAAGCAAGCATTGTTGTATTACGTTTTAAATGGTACAAGACAAAGCAACCTTAAGGTTTTAGATTTTATTTGAATGTATTAAAAGAACAGACAAACAAATTATAAGACACTAAAATAAAAAATCTCAGAAAAAAATATCCAAATCATCTTCCTTGTCAAAAACATGAGAGAACACTCAACCTAGGACTAATTAATGAAAGGAAGCAAAAAATAATAAGGATGCTTTGGAAGTTCTAAGACAGGACCATTCCGTTTCTGGGAACTCAGACCACATTCAAGAAAGTTGCATCAAAAGGTCTCTGACCATGACATCTAAAGCACTTATTTGAACACTTCTCATCTCAAATTAAAATCACAGAACGGTTCTGACAGTGGATACCAACACATTTACTAGCTTAGAATGCCTGAAACATATCTGTACAACTGAAATCCATGTCAACGACGAAGAAATGGAATCTCTTGATAGATGCAGCCTAGTATCGTCCTGCAAAGAGTACAAGATCATTTTTATCAGTTAAGGCGTCTTTTTAGCAGGGTGTTCCATTTTCTGCAGTGAGTAAGTAAACGAGGATTCTAGCTTGCACATAAACATCATTAAAAAAAGAAATGCTCAATAAATGAGACTGCATGTTTATGTATGAAAAAATTCTTACGTGGGCTGTAGGAACGGGAACGTGAGCGAGACCTGTATCGACTGTAGTATGGTGAGGGAGAGCGTCTGCGACTGCTATAACAAGAAAACAAAAAATTACCATTGATCATTCAAGTGAAATATGGCTCGTATGCAGTCACAACCAACAGTATTGCTATCCAAACAAAGCTACCAGAGGCCCTGAGCTGACTCACCTGTACCTGTAGTCATACTCGTCGTATCGGTCGTAACGATCGTATCCACGATCATAGTATGAGTCCCTTCCCCTTCTGCCTCCACTGCTACTGCTTCCTCCTCCTCCTCCGCCGCCGCCACCTCCTCCTCCTCCACCACCACCACCGCCGCCGCCGCCGCCTCCTCCTCCACCACCACCTCCATTACTAAGCAGATGCACAAAGGAAACCGGGTCAAGAAGTTGCTCACCAACTAATTGTACACAACCAACACTCAAAATAAAAAATGTGAATAATCAAACTACGCAGAGCATAGCAGGTTAGGAGATTCAATTTCAAAAGAATAGATAAACTACGGGGATAACTGGCAAATTTATGTCGCAGGCCGGACGGTTTCTTACTGTGTGGGTCGGCCCATATAGATGCCTGGAGTGGGCGTGTGGGCTCGCTTGGTGATGGAAAAGTCTACTCTGATGCGCCTCCCGTCCAGCTCCATGCCATTGGCACGCTCCATTGCCTAGAGACACAGATAAAAGAAGCTCCAATACCAACTTGAGAATAATTTTGTATTAGATGATGCATATGCTGACATCTAGCGGTATAAAGGTGTCATTACAATCCATCAGCAAATATGTTCCTTCATTAACTACCTATTTGACTACTAAACACATTTGTTATTACAAGCTCAAGAAATATTCAAAGTTTATGATATATACACAAGGTAGAAATAAATCTGTTAAAACTAAGTATTCTTATTGTTAATATCATACATCACTTGGTGAAAATCTGGGGTCAAAAGTTCCTTTTTTTTTTTTCTTACCTCCTTTGAGTCTTCAATCCTATCAAAGTAGACAAAGGCGAAGCCTCGTGACCGGCCAGTGCGTTGGTCATAGACCACGTTGACCCCTGCCAGAGGGCCGTAGCGAGAAAACACCTCCTTCAGGTCCCGCTCCGTGGTATACAGGCTCAGGCCAAACACCCCCAGACATGTGTTAGGATCAGGGTTGGCCTGGAGGGGCAACAATTAAAAATGAGCCAGGGCTTTCAAGGAGACTGATGGCAGCACCTAGTTGGGTTGGCACTAGCTTACGCATTCAAACTACGATTGAACCAAATTTAAAGAAGTGCTTATGTGTTTCTAGGCACTTTAGATTTTTTTTTTTATGAAAGTGATCTGGCCGTTGACCTTTTTTCATGCCTGTGTTTTTCATACCGTTCCAGAATAGGTGACTATTGTGAGCAAAAACTTCAATCAAAAAGAAATGCGCCCAACCCCCTTTTTCAGAGCTAAACATTTTAACTACAATTAGATGGCAGGACATTTTTAATAACCCCTTTTGAAGAAGGTTTTAAAAAAGTCGTCATCAAAATGTATTATAAAAATTGCTTAACGTGGCAGTTTGTAATTTCATACATAAATTTCATACAGCATACAAAGTACAGCTTATCCTTACAAATCAATTGGTTCATCAATCTAACGCGTACCAGACGTAGTTTGGCACACTTTGGTCTTGAATGGCTCTTTGGCACAGTTTGACATTGAAACTCTCGATTGATAGGCAAGAATGTCCACATACCCGGACATCACCACCTGCACCACCGCTACCGCCCCCTTGACTGTGGGATTCTTTTTTGAAGTCCTGGCTCTGTTGACATAATGGGGAGAGGGTTTTAATACAAAGGGGTTATTAAATATGTCCCATTGTGTAATCTTTTCGTACGGAAACTGGTGATGGGATACAATGGATCAGCACAATGGAAAATCAAAAACAGAAGAAGTCAGAATCCATAACCTAAAATAACTTTAAACTAAAGCCATTATGTGGGGCTATTTTCTACCGGCTTCATTGTCTTTCAGATTACTATTGAATGTCCAACAAAAAAAAATCTCTACCTAAAACAAACTAATTAATAATTATTTTTTTTATACGGGGTTGACTGACTGGGACTACGTCTCTTTTACAGCAGTGCACTGTCCACAAGGTACGTTAAGGGAGAAAAAAAACATTTAAATGAACAAATCCAAATGTATTGCAATCCAGTAGCCTATACAATTTACAATTTGTCCCAAAAACCCACTAGGCCCTCCACAGATATACCAGAAATGAACAATCCAAACTTAAGTTAATATATAATAATAAATACTTATAATAAATACTGACACTACTGAAATTACAAAGGTGACACACTCACCCTACTGCCAACATGGCGGCGATGGCTGGATGAAGGAGAGTTGCTAGGGCTCTTTCTCCGGCGATATTCTGGACTAAAAGAACGGGAGCGGGACTTCTTGCGGTTGGAGTTAGAGTGGGAGCGGCTGTGTCGCCGATTAGAATGCCTCCTTGAGTGAGACCTAAGGAACAAAGAGTAAAATGAACAAAAAAAATTAGATAAAGCATCAGCGTTGGAGAAGGATAATGCCAGCTAAAAACAGAGGAAGTGGAATAACATACCACTACACCACATCTAACAGCATCACATTCAGGCACACACACTTACCTGGACTTTGAGCGCGAACGGGACCGAGACTCTGAGCGTTTGGATGCCCGAGACGGACTTGGGGAACCAGACCTGCTCTCAGACTTCACCCGGACAGGACTCCCACGGTCCGATTTGGAAGGGGAACGAGACTCCTACAATCACAACAAAAAATTTGAATCTTGTCTGATACATCTATACAAAGTGCCTTACGATTCACTTACACACTCTCCCACCCACTCCTTATCCCTCTCTGGCGCGCACACACACAGAGAGTAGCGTGTAGAACACAAAAACAAGTGTAATTCTAAGACGCATAGCAACATTAAACAGGCCATACTGTGGAGGAAATGGTTAGCGCTCTTAATTCAAATAATGGGATTGATACAATTATTTACAATACATTCTTAGGAGCCCTTTTTGAAATTTAAGCATACGACTTTTGTGCCCCATCAAGGGTAAACTAGTTATCATGCAAATTTGTTTTGCTACTGAAAGGGAGCATGGTAGTGTAAAGACACATTGGAAAGTAAACTTTACATTTACTTAGCCTAAGGGACATATTCATTCTTCCAGATTCTTTATGCTACTCCCTTTTCTCAGGAATTATATAGTTCTTCGTTCTTCTTTTTTCAGTTTTCTCATTTTCTGGTTCCAGGACCTTTTTTCTCTCTTCCCCCAAATTGAAACCAGTTTCATTAAAGCCATTACAATGCACGTGCTTCTACATCTGACCATTCTTCTGTTTCATTTTCATTTCATTTTCCCTCCCACTTTTCTGTTTCCTGTTCTGCTCTGTTAAAAGTTTTCATTTTCATTAGCCTTCTTTTATCTTGGATATTTTCTTCCACATTCTTGGATAAAACTCTTCAAATCCTTCACGTTCAATAACCTTAATGAAAGAAGAACATTCAATATAATTAAGATCAAAATATATAAATGAAAAAGATAAGATCTTAAGTTAGACACTGCTTAGAAAATGATTAATCTAGGCAGGACAGCTATATAGATGTTCTGCATCTCAAACCCAGTGTGCCGAGTCCTACAGGAAAAACATTGTAGTGAGACAATGTATTTATGTCTAATTTAGATACACTCAGATAAATATTTTCATCTTGATACATTTCGAACTATGTACATTGTACTGAGACGATGTAATTGTGTCTAATTCAGATATACTTAGATTCTTTAACCTTGATACATTTCGAATTATAAGGCTCAGCTATAAATCGTATGATTATGGGCATGTATGAATACGAAACATCTCAATCCGTAGACCTAGCGTGTTGAATAAAGAATACAGGTAACGTGAAGTTGACCGAATAGCTACTAAGCTAAGTAGGTACACCACACAGCAAGGCACACAGCGCATTCATTTTGTTTTAGCCAACTAATTAGCTTGTTAGAGGATTGTCCTAGTTGTCGTGCAAAATCTCTCCAGGGCGACCAAAACCATTTAAGCAATGAGATATATCTATAACAAACTATGGAAAATATACTTAGAAAGATTAAAGTTCATACCGCTTATAACTGCTGTTTATTTGACAAGGACACCCAGCTAGCGTTAGCAAACAGATTAGATAACAAATCAGGCCAACGCAAAGAAAGGTAACGTTAGTGAGCTAGCGTAACTATGTTGGCGCTAGCAACGTCGCTAGGATTGTTTTACATCAGACACATTTTACGTTAGCAAAGTTAGCGAGTCAGCTAATTACTTAAGTCAATATCTTAACCCCCCCCCAAAAAAAACAAAACAAAACAAACATATAACAGCTGTAGAAAGTACTAAACGTTTGCTGGCACTAGGCCCACGGTTGGCTAGCGTTAAATTGAATAGTTAGCTTTAGGTAGCTAGCTTGCTAACGATAGCAGCTAGCTTGCAGTGAGGTCGTTAAAAACTTTCGATAGGTTTACGCTAAAACAATGATATATCACATACCCTTCCATCAAAGTGTCCTTCCTCAATGTCACTCATTATTTTTAAGTTAACTGCAGACACAAAATAGAAGAAGTCGACGATCTTTAGCTATGTAGACGTGTCTCGGCGGTCCTTTCGTGTTAACACGCTTGAAAATTCGTCAACTCAAAGCTGTGCTAACGGTAGCAGGCTAGCGATTAGACTTGATACTGCAGAAGCTGACGTCACTATTTAGGGCACGCCCTTTTTGATGCAGAACAACTCCATCCATCCATCAGCTGGACCGCTTATCCTTTGCAGGGTCGCGGATGGCTGGAGACAGGGCGAGAAGCGGGGTACACCCGGGACAGGTCGCAAGTCAATTACAGGGCTGCAGAACAACTCACTAAGAAAAAGTTGCATTCATACAGTATCATACCGTTCGACAACAAATAAAAAAAGTGGTCAGATGATACAAAGTAAAGATATATGGAACACTTTTAATGTGAACATAATTTATTTTCATTTATGGATGGTTTAAATTATAGCTACAAAGAATGACAAACTTCAAATTTAATGTTATCAGTAATCTGCTTCGCAATTATTATTTTCAAGCATTGTTAACCCTATAGGTAGCCTACATCCCAACAACTATGCATATGTCATAAAGTAAGAAAGCCCAGTTAGCCCCCTAAGAAAAAAGGTACACGTGATTGCAACTGAAGTCAAGCCTCATAAGAGGTTTAATTCACCTGCACTGAAAAAAATAACTTGTTTAATTTACTTGATAAAATCCTCATAACAATTTGCACTAGTACTTTAAGTGATTTTTTCTGCTGTAATATTAAGTACAACTCACTTGCCAGAATCAAGTAAAATGTATGAATGCCATTAGTAATAACTAAATGTTTACTCAAATCAAACCATTCATTTTAATTTAATTACATTAAATGGTTTAAAACTGTAAGAAAACTGACTAATAAATCTGAAGAAACTACCACTACTGCATCCCTTTAGATATGCCGTGGAAATGGTAAAAGATTGCGTTGACAGTTGATAAGGATTTGGACCTATCGTTAAACTCATTGCGGAGGCACTGTTGGGACACTTGGTACACTCTGTAAGACTATGCCAATAACAAGCCATAGTAGTGAAAATAAATTGATAATAATCTGTTGATGAAAACATTTGATAGGCTACTTCGAAAAGAGAAGAGTGCAAATATTCTTTGGATTATCCTGGTTTCAAGTCTGCTAATTTACTCATAATATCTTTCTATAAAAGCCAAGAGGGACTTTCCTTTGTACGGAGCACCTGGGCCGGTTGGAAACTAAAATACAGCATCATAACTTTAAGAGTGAACAACTCAGTTCGGCATTCTGATATAAAGAAGCAGCATCGCAAAATCACAGGTGCACTTTGTAACATTCTTGGCCGAGTCTCAAGAGGTAAGTCATGTGGGATGCCATTATTTGTAGAGATTGCCAATTTCACCTCTGCAACACATCTTTCCAAATTCCGTTCCAGTTCATGTGGATACATTTTAAAAAAAGTGCTGATACATTCTTGTAAAAAAACTGTCATGTATACAGAGATAGAGAGCAGCAGAGATGATCCTCTGTATACTTCCTTACACTTAATATGCATCTTCTCTTTAGGAGCCCTGCCTATTGCTTATGTCAGTCCCATAACTAATGGTTTTAAAGCAAGCTCAACCCACTATAGCACCAAACATTATGCCACTTGATGTGGTCTATTAGGTGTGTGCTGAGGCAGATGAGGAGTTCCTAGGTTATTGCCAGGGGTCTCCTGCTTTGAGTCCTTCTGTAAGATAGCTGAAGAAGACACGATAGCACCACCTGTAGCATGGGAGGTGTTGGTGGAGGTAGTGTTTGCCACCTGATCTATCTTCCCCTCCAACTTGACTAGACGAGTCAAGATGTCATCCAGCAGCACAGCGATAGTCCTTTTCAGATCAGCTGTGCACATGGGAGAGGGAGAAAACCAAAATAAATCAACATTATCAAGATAGAAACAGCCCCCGTGTTTCTCGCCATGACACCCTTTCTAGTTTCATAAAATGTGTACAATGTACAACAAGAGCACAGACTCATATCAGTAAGAAAGCAAGTGGGTTTGTGTGTGTCTAAACCTTTTATGAGATTAAAACGTCCTTTGAAACTCAGCTAGTCTCACCATATCCAGCCATGGAGGGGCCCTGTTGTCCTCCTGGTGCATTCTGGTTTTCTTCCGTCAGGACTTTGACGTAGCGTCGGCTAAGCTCCAGGATTTGCTGGCGCAGCTCGGCACTGCTCTGGTGGCGAGGTTGCTGCACTGTGTAGCGCAGAAGCATGACTCCCCAAGCCAGTCCAAATACCACCAGAAGAATACTCAGCTTCTGGGACATGTTCCGCCGCAACAGCGACACCAGCATGGTAATGGGACTGGTCAGGGTGACAGGGGGTGTTGGTAGTTTGTAGGAAGGTGAAGTGAGAGGAGCTTAGGTGGTGGAAAGTGTGGCCCTTGAATGTAGGTCCAGGAATGAGGCGAGTCAGGGGCTGCTGAATAAAAAGCTGGGAAAGAAATAAGGCTGCGCACAGAAAGTAGACTGTTGTGATAAACCAGAAACCACGGCATAAGAGGCGCTGCTGAATCTCAGATTATGGTTGGAGGATGAGACCCTGGGGTTGCAGGACATCAGGCTTTAAACTAAAGATGTACACTGGGTGTCGGTGAACCACACGGCCTGATGACATTGTTGCATCATTAATAGAGCCAGGACCTGAAAGAATAACATTAGCCTTCAGAATAAACAGTTAAGCAATTACAACTCAAATGGGCTAAATTTTAAAAAAAATTCTTAATGTAATAGAACATTCTCAAAGGGTGCTAGGGTGCTATTGTTAGCCTCATACATTAGGGTGGTACTTTTGGGACATTTACTAATAAAAACTGAAAACATCTGCTTGGATCAATGGAATTTGAGCATGCAGCAGGAACAGAGTTTTGTTGCCAGGACGGCCTCCCTGTTATTACTCTACAGTTTGTTCCCCTTCTTCATAAGTATTCTTATTGCAGAGACCTTATTAATTACTTAGATTGTAAAGGGCCAACTTTGAATCTCCCAGTAGAGTAAGTCCATCTGATCTAATACCAGTGGGGAAATATAGTCTAGGCCAATGCTTCCCATCAAAGCTGCTTAATGGTCAAAGTGGACTTCTTTAAAAGAACTGTGCAAATACAATTATTATACTTTAATATTCACCACCATTCTATAGTTGGTTTCTTATTTTATTTCTGTGTCCTCTTGCAGCCACGGAAGTAGTTCATTTGGTTGGGGTCATAAAAGAGACAATGAATTAAGCAAATACTTTATGGAAAGAAAAGTAACAGAATCCATTCAATGATTTCCTCTTATCTACGCAAACACATCCTCCCTCTTTCCTCTGTTCTACTAGAAAAAAAAGAAAATGGAGATTCCACAGCTATGAAAAGAAACAGTTGTTGGCACTCCGGAAGCAGCGTTAGTTTTCCATCTTGCTAAGTAAACAAGGTCCTTCCTGCTAGACAGCTACCATTGTAAACGTATGTAGAAGTTTATTAAATCAGTCTAAACTAATGTATAGTGTAAGAACATCTATGCTTTGTATGTAATGTTTCCATACAATCTTTGATGCATATTACAGGGTTCCCGTTGTATTTTGTTATTTAATTTGAAATCCCTTTGTCTATATAAATGTCTATGTGGAACAGGGTAAGGCAAAAAGCAATGAAAAGGGTTAACTGCTCTTGTTTGTTGCCCTGATAAGCCACTGGCCTGGGATTGTTAATAGTGAGGTTAGTCAGTCCATGTACAAATGTCCCTGTGCAGTCAACTGAAGTAATAAAATGGCTGCAAGTATAACTTAGCTTTAAAAAAATATAACGAACATACGCAGCCCAGTATTTCTTTTGCATCCCCTGCAAAGTTGAACGCCAGCTATTACTGCTTTCATCTGGTAACATCCCCACCACCGCCAGTCATGTTGCGAGCCTGGTTTTATTATAACATCAACTGAACTAGGTAACCTTCTTACTAAGCTTAATGTTTCTCTTAGCTAATGGGCTCGCTAACTTTGACTGATTTATCAACATGGAGTTCCAGTTACAGACCAACCAACGTTGCCAGGCACTACGTTAGATTGGAATTTGTCAAAACCGAAAGCAATTACTGAAGACCAAGTCAAAATAACGCGTTGTATGCCACCGCGCTGTTATGACGCTCCAGCTGCCACTGTCACGGGCTTAGCTAGCACTCAGGCAAACGTCAGCCAGTTCTAATTTAACATGCTAACTACGTTAGCAATCAGGGTTGTCTAGTTTAGTTATTATGGGATGTAGTTACCCCACAACCGTCTTTCTGTGCTGGGCGATCCGTCCAGAACAGGGTCGGAGTAGAAGTCACTCATATGACGACGCTGGTGTTCTGCTGCTTCTCATATGATATGCGTATCGTTAGCTTAAGTCAAGATAGCGTGCTGCTACATACACTGGTTGCAAATAATATTTCTATCTACTGAAAGTGAACGCCAGGGGGAAACTTGACGCCGTTATAAAAAGCGAAGTCTAGTCAGCGGTCAAAAAGTAAAGGGGCTACGTCATGATACATATTTATCATCTACAATGATTCATGGGAAATAGTTTTGCACATTCAATTTATGATTTTACTAGGTACAGTGTATGTGTAGCATGTCGTGTTAGGTTTGTAGCTGGCTACTTTGTGATCATTTATTTTTTTCATATTTTTTTTACATTTGATTTAATGCAAGTTCATACCACAAGGGGGCTGTACTTCACTTGCGTCTGGTCACCGGCTCCATAGCAACCTTGACGCTTTCATATCCGTAGCCAAGAATGGTTTACTTTATCAATCGATTCGACCAGTTTCAGGTAATCGATGGAACGGTTACTTATCAAAAGTTTGTCCACGAGAGCAATTGATGACTTTCTGGAATACAGAAGGTTTGGTATCTTGCCTTAAATATTTTATTTTATTATTCCAGACTAGCTCTGCGACTGCTACTGACATAGCCTAATGTGAAAGTAGGCATACAGAAGTAACTGCAGTCAAGAGACTTTGTTAACAGTATTTTTCATCAACTTTATTTTTTTCAGGTATTTGCTGTTGTGAAGTGTGCAAAATGGAGTTGCTTGCTAGTTTGGAGCATGAAATATAATGTCAGGATAGATGGTTAATTTGAGATTCAATTGGAGATTATTTTGCTTGCTGTTTTATTTTTGAACTATTTTAGGATAGTTGGTGAAGATGATGGAGGTACTCTATTCACCCCAGAGCAGTATGAAGATTACAAGAAAAAAGTTATTCCTCAGAGAATGAAGAACAGACTGTATGTGAGCTATGGAGTTCCAGGAGGAATTGACTGCAAAGTCACTGGGCCAGAAACACTATGCTTCTGCACGCACAGGTAAATCCAGATTGCCACATGATCGCTTGTAAGTACCTGCATTAGAAGTCAGCTTAATGAGTATACATGGCATGTTCCCACTAGCAATTTTTCTCCACAACCTTAAACCCAGAGCTGTAGTACTCGAGTCTGGTCTTGGTCTCGAGACCGCATTCCATGTTCTCGGTCTTGTCTCATACTCGGACCTATTTTGTCTCGGACTTGACTCGGCATCGGACCTATTTGTGTCGGTCTCGACTCGATCTCGGACCTATTTTGTCTCAATCTTGACTTATTCTCGGCCGTTCAGATTCATCTTAAAAAAAATATTAATAAACAAATAAAAATAAATAAATATGGGCCTACGGAAATATACATTTTCTCACAAATATCATAATCACATTATATTAAGATTGGATAAACTATACAGGCATGCAGTATTCACCTACGACCGTAGGTCACGGTCAAGACTTATCCCGCCAATGTGATTCCGCTCAGCAGATGCAATTTTCTAGACCTCACTTACTCGTTAGTTAACAAGATAGAAAGTACCATGTCATCGAAATCATGTATAATTCGTTTTGGATATACAAACCACTATGAATTTATGAACAGTGCCTCAAAGAAAAAACATAATGGCACTTGTACATTCTGTAAAAAATTTATTATGGAGACTGCAGGGACTATAGCTCCAACTTCGTTAGACATATCCAGAGGAACCATAAAGAGGTAAGTTAAACTAAATGTGTGTTAGCTAGACACTAGCTAAAAACTAGTTGGCATGCATGTCAAAGTTAATGTTCACAAAGATAATATAGCTACATTACTCTTCATGGCAATTGTAAATAACCGTTTTTTTCAACCTGCCGGTCTTGGTCTTGTCTCGATCTCGACCACCACGTCTCAGTCTTGTCTCGGTCTCGGCCCTTATGATTTCGGTCTTGTCTCGGTCTCGACCTCCCTCCCCTTCTCCCGGTCTTGGTCTTGTCTCGGTCTCGACCCCCCAAGTCTTGGTCTTGTCTCGATCTCGACTAAGGTGGTCTTGACTACAGCTCTGCATCTATGTGCATTGAAGAGTGTGAAAACCAGGCTGGACGGGCTCAAACTAATTACTGGCTTACATAAATTCTTGTAACTGAGTGTTAATAATGCAATTGTTGCATCTTAGCAAAAAGGGGAAGTTACAGAATGGGTGGGGAAAACATGAGTAACAGTTAAACTGGTGGAGCAGACCAAATAAAGAATATGACATTTAATGATAAAATAATAATTTATATAGCAATTTTCTAGTCACCGAAAGCAGGGGCCAATGTAGAGGGGGACACACTGGTTGCCAATGCATAGCACCCATCTAGGTGATGCTACGGAACCATTTTGTACCAGACTTGCTCACCTCTCATTTGTTTATAACCTAGGGAGAGCCACAGTGGGAAGGACAGGGGGTTAACTAGCCAATTGGGAGCTGAAGGGATGATTAAATGGCCAGGATCGATATAGAGCCAGGTTGGGCAATTTAGCCAGGACACACTAACACCCCTACTCTTTTCGAGAAGTGCCATTGGATCTTTAGAGACCACAGAGCGTCAGAACACCTGTGCAACATCCCAATCGAAATACGGACTCTGTACAGGACATTGTCACTGTCACTGTTCTGGGGCATTGGCCTGCCACAGACAAGAGGGTAGAGTGACCCCTAGTGGTCAACCAACAACACTTTCAGCAGCAACTGGTCTCCCATCCAAGTGCTAACCAAGAACGACACTGCTTAGAATTAGAGGCAAGCCAGAGGTGGAATGCAGGGTTCTATTGCTGCTGGTGTAGGTTCAAAATGTGACATGCTGGCTAATATTGAAAAGGTCTAATACGTCTAGAAGAATTAGAGGGTATCTTTAAACTAGATATGTCCATGTGAATATTGAAGTCCACAAGCATTAGTAAATGTGGGTGGAGAGATGAGGCAACTGTCAGTAGTTCAGCAAATGTAGATATTACAGGGGTAATCCAGCACACAGACTAAAGCATTATGACAAACACACATGTATTGGTAAAAGGTTAAAGGTGTAAGCCTCCCATACCTTGACAGGTGACTGAGTAGGAGCGCACAGTCTTTTGACCTTATTCATTCAGTGATATATTACAATGTTACCAGTCTCGCATTTTTGTTCTTTTCATAATTTACAAAGACTTTTTGTTTTACTTTGAACCAAAATAAATGGACTTATTATTTTTAATAATACATTTTCAACTGGACATTACATTTTTTCCACACACGTCAAGAACAAGTCACTCACCACTCAGTTAGCTCACAATGGCTACGAATAGCTAAAATGAAATAGCCATTACAGTAGGCTTTAAGGAGATGAACTTTGATGTAACAAGATGTTTACAGATGTCACACACCTGTCTTAACGACAGTCATGGATGTTCCTTAGGAAGCAGTTCTACACCTACACACGCACAATTGTACATGTTGTTGTTGAAGAACTCGAGGAAACAGGTGGAATAGTGTCCAACAGAAACAGAATTACCAGCTAGGTAAGGGCTGTTCCTCTTCATAATGAACTCTCTTTTAAATAAAGGAGAGTGAAAGAAAAAAGGAATGGAGAGAAAATAAAAGATTGCTCTACTATCCCATTTTCCTTTGCCCTCCATGTTTTCTGTCTCCTCCTTTCTTCGTTTCTTCCTTCCTTAATTACTTCTGAGGTTCTTTAATTTTTTCTTTCTGTCCTTCCTTCCTTTCCTCCTTCTTACCAGTTTCCTCTTCATCACGATTTATCCTTTCCTTTCTCTGTTTTTCTCCTCGACTTAAAAGATTACTGGGTGGTCATTTAGATTTTTTGTACCCACTCCTCTCTCTTCAACTATTCTGCCTCAGTCAGGAGGTCTCCTTTGGCCGACTCTGCTATTCTGGGAAAGGTCCTCCTGATGTATTATACATGAGAACAGCCCATCAGAGCAGCACAAGGGCGCCACACAGGCTAGCTGAAAAACAAGCACACATTTACACACACACACACGCACACAAACACATACAGATACACTCAACACAGGTCAGCTCGAAATCGAAGATAGTGGTATAAATATGATAAAGAGACATATTTTGCCACATAGGTAACCGCACACAAATGGAAGAGAGCAGGCAGAGATGTATCATTTTGAAGACAAATGAGACATAGAAAACTTGTGATTGTATTTTCTTTTCTTTCAATTTCAGCCTTTGACAGACACCACATTAGAGTTTAAACGTTCTTTGATGACATACACATTTTACATGTTTCTTTGTATTTTTTTAGTCCTGAAAAGGTTTTGTGTGGTGCAGCTTTCAGTGTTGTTGTTGTCAATTTGAAATGATCTGATAAACACCCTTTATCCACAATTCTTCCTGCAACATAATCACATAAAGAACAGGTAACTTTAACAAAAAGGAGGAAAGTGTGGTTGCAGAAATTGAGAGGGAAAATAGCCACAAGCGACCTGTTTTCAAGAGCCTTACAAAAAGCTGTGGTTGATTAGATTAGGCGTGGGAGCTTTTAGGTGCCTGCACGGTCTGTTTCCCGGTTTCTCTTTCTACCTTGTAGCCGGCCTGACTGTCTGTTTGTCAGCCCAGCATTCCGAACCTGTGTTCCAATTTCAAAAGCATAGGATTTTATTTCCTCATACATGTCTTACGTAAAAGTATGAACAAAGAAGTTGCTCTTTTAGAGCCACTGCTAAATGGATAGACATGGCTCCTACCTACTACCCACGTCACTTTCTTTTCGTCCATTTCAAGCTTGTGTTTTGCTTTTAATTTAAACATTTTACTGAAATCTAATATTGATTTGGACTGCCCTACCCGATTCTGCCCATGGTGCTGTTTTTAATCACTGCAAACACACGCATTTACACACATATACTCTCACACACACACACACACACACACAGAGGCAGTCAGATCCAGAGTCAAGTCGTATATAAACTGCTGAGGTCGTTTTTAATTAAGAAACGTGTTCTAATAGTGGCCAATGTTATTGATGTGCCCAGATTCAGACTAAGAGAAGTACTAGGATTGGGAGTGTAGCTGAGGATACATCCTCTGAGTGTGTTTTTGTGTGTGTATGTATGTAAGAAGGGGTGGACAGCGGTATCTGCAGATGTGAGACGTGAGCTTGGATATATACTCAAGTGTGCTTTTGTGTCTCAGTGTGTGTGCGTGTGCGTGTGAAACCCATCTGCCAGAAATAGAGCATGCATCCATTACACAGTGTCTTCACTTTTTAATAACAGCAGTTGTACAGCAACATGCTATCGTTATAAAAAAAATTGAACATTCATAAAATGTTTTGATTACATAAAACTGATAGGACAGCTGGCCATCATTAACTGATGTATACAGGCTCCAACCTAGGAATAATTAAGTAGAACCTGTACTACCTGTGCTAGTTAAAATATCCCTCAGCCCTGAAAGACTTGTACAAAATGGTCACTACTGGGCTCCAATTCTTGACAACTTTACAGCAGCATAGAGGCTTTGCGCCCCTGCCTCCCTTCCAGTGGTTTCAGTGGAAATTCAAAGGAGATGTTAATGTGAGTCACATTTTACATATTTGAACCAGAAGACCAGCCTTTAATTAAAATAGGCCTTGGCTAAAATATTCACATAATAGTAGTATATAAATGGTTCCTGTGGGAAGTTTAAAAATAATGTACCAATATTTAAAGTGATAGCTATGTACGTATGTAGAAAGTGAAGGTAATCTGCAGACGTTGACAAATACAGTTAAACTAAACACATGTGTTATATTTCCAATGTATTTTTTTTTCTCAAGATGTGTTTCTTTGATTGTTATCAATAACCCTTGCCGGGACTAGTACTCTACGGAATGGTACAGGCTTTAGCTCAAGTTTGACATTCATCCCTCTCAGCAGTGTGTAAACCTGTGTCCAATTTGTCTGTCCTCTAAGTCCTGTCTTGACAATCAATTTCTGTGTCCATCCATCCATCCATCCATTTCCCGCCGCTTATCCAGGGCCGGGTTGCGGTGGCAGCAGGCTCAGCAGGGAATTCCATCCGTCCCTATCCCCAGCAACGCTTTCCAGATCCTCCTGGAGGATCCCGAGGCGTTCCCAGGACGAGATATATAATCTCGCCAGCGTG
>JAVQIZ010024050.1:0-15828 GCA_036023535.2 Galaxias brevipinnis | reverse complement strand
GAGAGAGAGAGAGAGAGAGAGAGAGAGAGAGAGAGAGAGAGAGAGAGAGAGAGAGAGAGAGAGCTCTTGGAGCCCAGAACAATGATGATATATGGGACAGCATGGCCACTGAGGTAAGGCGCAATCAGTGCTTCATAAAGTGCACTGCGTAACCCAGATACGGGACGCTGACACGGTCGACATGCCAGACGCATGCTAGCGTCCCGCCCCATCCCCCTCCTCCCACGTCTCTGTTCAGCTGGCTTGACCTTTGGCCTCCAAACGTTTCTGTGTCAGAGTTAACCCTCTGTGAGATGAGGGAGAAAAAAGTAGGTCATGTAAAAAAAAACAAAAAAAAAAACGTTTTGCCTGGCTCTAGCTTGCATTTTCCAAACACCAAAAAAAAAGAAACTGCAGAAAATATGTACCCACTCAATAAAACATGACTTTTCTAATCTTTTTCACAGACGTGGGTTGAAAAATTGATTATCGAGCCTCAGAATCAATTAAAGATTCGCTGTAGCCGTCTCTCGTGGGAAGCCATTAGTTTACCGTGCAGGACACTCTGCTCAATACAACCCTTCGAGTGGACGTCCGCATGCCAGCCAAGACACGGTGTGGCGTGATCAAAGAGAGGCCAATTCCTGCACAGTCAGCGTTTCCATTCACCCAACACTGCCTTAACAACACCTGGGAGACGTGAGATAGGAGACGTCTCCCTTCACGGTAATAGAATCAGTTATTTTCCCCTGGAGCTGCTCCCATTTGTCACCTTTCGCTGTATGCCACACTGATAAGACTATTGACAAGTAAAGCGGCACCAATTCAAGATGAATGCCTGTGGTCGTTTGTGTGTGTGTGGGTGTCAGTTTGTTTGTCAGGTTGTCCTTTTTCGCCCTGTTTGAGGCTAGTCTGGGCTTGTCTACAGTGCAAACAGTAGTAGCCCAATGCTTTGGCCGTAAAGTGTACTGACCCGCTCTCTTTCACAGCAAAGGTGAGGATAAGGGGCCCACGCTCTTTCACAGCAAAGGTGAGAATAAGTTGAACTTTCTGGTGTGATCACAACTTCAGTCTTCGGCAACCCAATGGTAAGAGCAGCTCTAAAATGAACTGTAAGTAAGCAATAAGCATTAGGAGGGCCAGTGCACATGGTCAGTGAGTCAAGCACAGACAGACAAACACAGCGCTCTTGACTCACTGGTACTCAACTACAAAATCAGTGTGACAGCTGGGTGGCCAGCAAATCTAAGCGATCTGGTATATAGAAAATAATCTCTGAAAACATTGTTACAACCATGAAACCTTGTGGCACCTGTGCTCCACGGCCTTAAGAACAATGGAAAAAAAAACAGGCACGTTTACCGACTTGGCTTGAAGGACAAATCTTAGCAAAGACACTTTTCTGGGAAGTAACAAGGCCGCCTAGACGCATCTGAAGCTAGCAACTGTGCTAACTAATCCTAAATTCTAAGCATTAATCACAATAATACGAACGAACAGGGCAATATGTGATGGCTGCTGTGTTTGTCCTGATGGTGGAAACTGTGGCCATTGGTGGCGGATCAAAAGCAGAGCCACGCAGGGTGGGACAGGGATCTGATCTAAAAGGTCAACGTAGCAACAAGGACCCTGGCGTATAGGGCCAACTTCTGTTACCGGCCATGGAGCCCCGACGCCCGGTTTGACATTTTGGTTCGAGAGCGCACCGTGAGCCGTCAAGCGAGACGTTTCCAAAATCGGTTACGTACCAAGGGGAAAGGTGAAAGGTGAAACGTGGGACACCCTCTTTCAAAATATGCTTCACCAGAAGCCAACTCATCTGCAACCCACAGAAACACACAGTAACCCACGGCACGCAGAGACGCCACCCAAGTCCTTCTGTGTGTTGGGAAACCATGTTCACTACAGACCTGGTCTTTGGGACTGTCACGCTGGCCACGTATGACCGGCTGCACATGCATCACCTGAGGCTACGAGGGGTGGGAAACTCCCTCAGAGACCACGCTTATAAACAACACTCACTTCCTCCCATACAACACGCTCAGCTCGTAGTGAGGGGTGTGCTATTTTCACATCCGTTGAAGGGCTTCTTTCAAATAAGCTTGGAGTTATATGACCTACATTGGTGCGTCTACATGTAATTCCCGACCAGGGACATTTTTTCACATACTTGAACACAAACAGTGCACAAATACTTTTTCCTCCCGAAAAAAAACCCATTACAAGACCAAATCAAATGCGCTGTGTCAACATACTCCGGCTACAGCCATGACACCATATTGCACTCCGCAGCGAGCACTTTGGTTTCCAGCTCTGTACTGCCACAAGGCACTTTGTTAATGTGTAACTGCTATCAACTCCACCCTCTCTCTCCCTCAGAACACATACACTAACACACACCCACACACACACACACCCACACTCTCTCTCCACATCGCGAGAAGCACACGGTTGTCTGACAGTTGTGTACAGCCGTGAATACAGGAGAAGTGCTGAAGCGCCGCCTCTCCCTGAGCTCTTTACTGTTACATAACCACTGTTATCTGAGCATTAGCCCATGTCCCTGGATACATACAACTCTGACTGCTGCCTCTGTATTGAGCAGAGTGTGTCTGTGTTTGTGTGTGTGTGTGTGTGTGCGCGCGCATTGATATGTGTGTCTGTTGCCTCCGCCGATAACGATCAGACAGTGGGCGTCCTGGAAAACATGTGCTTTTGTGTTTGCCCATGGTCTTTGTATGCAGTGCAGAGATGCTAGCGGCACACAGTTAGATCTGTTGTGGCTCCATGTCATTGCGACGGCAATGCGCGCGCGCACACACACACACACACACACACACACACACACACACACATATACACACACAGGTCGGTCTATCTGTCCCAGCGTACTCTATATATATATATATATATATATATATATATATATATATATATACAGGTCCGGCATTGGAACAGCAGATACGGTCAAAAGTAAAACAGGACTTGGTTTTAGCCATCATACCAACATGACACAATGAGCGTTAACCCCCAGAAACAAATAGCTGTCTCGTTCTCTTTTGTCTTTTGGCGTGATTGGTCTGTGGGGTTTGGCCGCCGCCGGGCATAGTTTAGAACTATTCTGGAGCTAACATCAACATGGTGTCATTTGGCCAGCGTGCATGCCCAAACCACTGTTTCGTTTCAGCCACAGGAAGAGCTCCGGATCATTCCTGCTACAGTGGCTTTCAGCATCTAGGTTTAGAATGGAGTTTGAAAACAACCCTATATGTACTTCACTTGTACATACTATGTCATATTCAGTTATTGGCTTGTGTGTTACAGCATTAGCTTCCTTTTCCTTTTAAGGGGGCATCATAAATGATGTTTGAAACTCTTATGGATTTGTTAACTACAACATATTACGTTTGGGTTTTAGGGAATGGGGTGGTAACCATGTTGTCATGCCATTTTCTGACCGACCGAGATATTGGGTAGATGGTTCTTACCTGTGTCGGGGAACAGGGATGTGGGAGGAAGGGAGAGGGAGTCTTTCCTCAGGTGTTGCGTTCCATCCCTGCGTTGCTTGGAGACCAACGGCTGCTTTCCCTCGGGTCCTGATGTCTGTGTGCATGAAGCAGTCTGGCAGCTTCCCATTCAGAACCAGGCAGTGTGTGGGACTGGCTCTCTTCAGGGGCCCACTGTGTGTCATGTCCCTCTGTTCCTCCACAGCACCAACGCCAGCCTAGGAGACAAAACATTGTCCACTCTGAACTCTGAGAAGGGAGGCATTTTCGGACATTACTTCAGTGTGAACAGCGTTGCATAGGAAGCTATGTGGAAAAGTTTTAAGCGGTGGCCAGGGGAGTTTAAACAACAACCATTGGGAGGCACTGTTTACAACAAAGTGTCTGATGAATGCTGGCAACTGCATTGGAAGGCGTGTAAGCATTTTTGGATGTCATAAAATATAGAAATAATGCTATAACTTTTATCTCACAGCGTACTTCATAGTGCTATACGAATATAATGTCACGCAAAACAAAACAATGTAATATTGATCATAATCCTGCACAGTGAAAAATGCACACCTCTTTTTTTTTCAAAAGTTTCTCTCACCCCCCCACCTTATCCCGTCTAGATAGGCTGCCTCCTCCTCCCCATTGACAACTGGCAGGAAAGGCGCAGCAATAGCGGTGGGGGAGGGGGCATGCAGGCTAGTTTGGAGTCTAATTCCATATTCCAATTTAAAGTTCACATGCATCGAAGCTGAAACATGGCAAATTATGTATTCTAAACAACTCGCAAATAAAATAATTGTTTGCATCTTTAGGCAACTTGAAACGTCAGCCACTAAGAGAAGTCATTCGATTTGCAAAAACAACTAGGCTATGTGCAACAGCTGTCTAGATTTGTTCTTATAATTAGCCCAATAATATGAAACGTGATATAGACAGTCTACTTCAAATACAGTAAATCGTAAGCAGTTATTAGCATACCTGGTTCATGCAAAACATGTAGCCTAAGCCACAGCAAATAAAGCGCATGCATACGCACTTTTGTCGGTGAAAATGACACCTACTTTTTTCATGTCGCTCAACGTTTCTCCTACAGTCAACAGCTCATTCCCATTGAGAACGATGTCCTCGTTTATTCGTTCTCTCGCCGAGCTACTGTCCAGTACTATAGTGTAAAGAACAGATCCTGGGCCGGACGCGTTCTTACATGCCAGTATCACACCGGTGTCCACACTGGCGACACTGATGTCGCGTCCATTGGTGTCGTTTGCACGGCTGTCAAAATCTGCTTGAGTATAAGCAGCCTCAACATTACTGAACTCAAATGTAGACTTCTCCAAAATACGTTTTGTATTCATATTTGGATTAGATGGAGACAACAGAAAGATAACTAGCTTTCTAAAGATTCTAGTGCAAACAGCTGGATTTAGATACATTTATCAGGATTGTCTTTTTATGGTTCTATAGCCTAACTCTATTCTATTCTAAGGTATTAAGTTTTCCACCACCACCCTGGATACCCAAAATCGCCGACCGGTCAAGAGGATAAAAGATTGTTTTGCTTCTTTCCTCCAAAAAGATTACCACGCCCCCTCTAATTCACTCCTATTGGTCCGCGAAATACATAAACATTCAATTTTGGCACGCGTCCATCATAAGAAGACCAGGGATTGGATAGTTCAGATCTGTCAATCATGTTTTTTTTCTGAAGTACGTGGGGGTGTGTCGTTACGTTTTGCCGGCCGGCATATTAGACGGGTCGGGTTTGAAAAATAGAGACTGAGTGGGGGAAGAGCTAAACATCCCTCTGCTGTAACTACGCCTTTTTAAAAATGTTTTCTGCAAGTCTGCTTGGTCTGTCTTTATTTCACGATTTCTAGGCCTAGCCTGCTGTATATTTGAGCTTTCGGTCTTTCTTATTTTCTGAAGAGACTTAGTTAGCATTGTTAGCCAGCATTCCTGTTAATGCTTAGTTGAATTGACGTCCCAACAGATATTTGGCTGTTTGGTTAGGTCCGCCATTTATAATATTCCTCTTGCCGTGACTTCATCATTTCACCAGCAGGCAAATGTCTGATATTACAATTCTGTTCAAAGACTAGCAGTATGTTAGTTTTCAAGTTGATCACTGAGTTTCTCAAATTTAAAATGTAACTTTATTGATCGAAAAGTTTGAACAAATAAGGACTTAAGATTGTTTGTATACTTCAAAATGTACCATATCAACTTTTAATATTATGTAAACACACACTCATGTATAACTATACGTTTGGCGTGACTTGTCATTACTAAAGTATAAACTTAATAAAAACTTTGCCAGACTACATGCACATATGCAAAATGCTTTTTTATACCATCTGTCATCCTAAAATGCAAGGCCTATAAAATGAAAAATAGGCAATGCTTGTCACTGCTTGGGCATAGGCCTAAAAACAACATGAGTGACCAGAACATATTTTACAGACACCATCTTTGAACAATATAAGAACCACAATGAACTATCTGACACGTGCAACTTTCAAAAATGCCACTGTCTTCCGGTTTTTAACTGAGGAGAAATTATTCTTTGGGGGAAAATAACATCAAAAGAGCGATGTTCTGGTGATGTACGGCTGGGGTCAGTGTGACACCCAGACTCTCCACCCCCAGTTCTCCGTCTGTGACCCTACTTCTGAAGAGAGAACATGAAAGGTCCCTACCCAGCACACAGAGAGAAGAGGAAGAAAAAAAAGAGGTATGTGGCAGTCAGGGGACAGAGAGTTATTTAAGGCAAGCCCGAGCATTGTGCTTCCTCCATGCCACTAGTAACTGCCTTGTTGCAAGGAGTGCAGTATAGTCTGATTACTGTGTGTAGAATGAGAAAGGGGGAGGGAGGAGAAGGGTCCACCAGTTACTTGTCCATTTGCAGTGATCCTTATCCAGCGCTATGCTGGCTACTCATGGCTCCACACTCCTGTCCCTCCCCCACCCTCCGTCTCCCATCGCTTCCCGGGAGCCACAATAAACAACTCTACTCTCAACCATGGTCGTTCTCTCTCTCTCTCTCTCTCTCTCTCTCTCTCTCTCTATATATATATATATATATATGTTTCAATCTCGCTTTCTCGCTCACTCTTTCACTCATTTAGCACAAAAAACAAACCAAAAAAAGAACAACAAGAGAGCAATTATGTACCACAATAATTCTGTTTTCATTTTGTCAAAACATGCATATTTTGCCAAGCAGAAGTATTGCACCAACAACATAAGAAGCTGCACATGTACAGGACCGACTTCATGGCAGTGGTATAAGCTATTCAAACACACAGCACGGTCAGTAGGTAAGAAAATAAGAAACAGTGCATTAAGGTAAGAAAATACCGAGTGCATTTTTTTTCTATTATTATAACAATAGACCTTTACACAGTTGAATCGTTTGAAACCCATTGATTAGCCTTATCCACACAGAACTATTCTCTGTATCGCCAACGTGCTGTCCCTGAGCAGCTCCTGTCCATCTGCTAACTTCTTTATGGAAACCTATTATTAAGTCCCTAATGTTATGTTTCCCTCCCACATAATCCACTTTTAACGTTCCCCAAAGCTACTTGGGAAAGGAACTGTTTACAATGGAACGGGCCGTGGAGCAGAGGATAAACAGGGGGGGGGGCAAGCTTCCACGGGAGGCTCACGGGCGACTCGGTGCCCAGCACGTTATTTTCCTTGGATTCCGAACGCTTCCATCGCCGCTTCAAACTGCCAAACGTTTGGTCCAGCAAGCACCAGAGGAGCCCTGGCTTAAGGCCGTGGACTGGGGAACAGATCAGGGTCGTGCGAGACAAACGCCCTTTACCGCACATTGCTGCACAATGCAGCCAATGGGCCTGCAGCTGTCCAAAGCACCATTACCGTTGCCATAAAATCAAATGTTAACAATGCCCTATAGAAATGACACACACTGGCTCCCTCTGATGAAGCAACCCATGTTGATTTGAATGTTTGGCCTGGCCCTAGCCTCTCCATGGCTATCTCCATCTTTTTGTTTCTCCGGAAAGGGCAGGTCAAAGGTCATGTATTAACCATGATGAAATCGTTGTCATCTCACTCCTGACTCGACGGCTTGCCACTCCGTCAAATGTGTGTGTTTGCGTGTTTCATCTGTGTTTGTGGGGTGTTGCCATGTGACTGGAAGTCTGCTCACTGGCTTCACGATTTGTTAACAGAATGTGAGGGATCCTAACAAATGTCACAGGGCAGTACATGAGGGGTGTGTATCAATTGCAGAAGTGGCATTCTGCTGTAAAGAGTAAAGAGTAACCTAGCTAGACGCTTTTGAACTAACAAGGAAAACTGCCGGCCCAGCGGCAGAGAAAACCAGTTTTTTAGTTGTTTGCTTAGGGAGAGATAATCAGACCATAGCAACTCTCCACTTGCTTATATTGCATAATCTCCAACAGGAGGTGTGTGTTTGTGTGTGTGTGTGTGTGTGTGTGTGTTTGTGTGTGTTGGGGGGATGATGGTCTGTTTGTGCTTCAGAATTTAAGTGTATTTTTTTCACATGTCCTTACCGCAAAACCCTCCTTTTTTTCAGTGGTTTTATCCACCTTGCCAGTCAGGAGCTGTGTCAAGGTGGTTAAGTAGGACTTTCTCTTCACCTCACCTCTATGTTTTGTACTTTCATGCACAAAAAAAGAATTTTCTCTGTACAGTGACTGTGGGAGGGTGAATTTTGGTCAGATGTTGTACAATACATGCTCAATAAGGGTACAATATTCATATAAAAATAAAGATATCATGTAAAACGCCACACAAATGGGTGTACAAGGTGAACCACAGGTGGAAGACTAGCTCCTCTTAGTCCTTTTCAGAACATAGTTCTATTTTTTTTGGTGCTCAGGCTGGTTCTGGGGTGAAGCCTAGTGACTTCAGGACTTCTCCTGGTCTGGTTCTTTTGGACCTGGACTGAGACCCTGTCTAAACCCTGTTTATACAAAATAAGAAAAGAACCCAGGTCCTTGTTTTCCCTGTCTTCATAGGGTTCTGGTGTTTCTATGTACAGCAGTTTCACTGTTCCTTTTCGAGACTGTACACCCGGGGCAGTAGGACCCAGCGCCGCCTGCCAGCTGGCTACAGGCCAGTGACGTACATCTCCATGCCGTCGTTGAAGGTGAAGATGGTGGTGGTGCCGGAGGCGTTGGCGCCCTGCTTCGCCTCACCCACGGTCTCGTAGAAGTTCTCCGCCCCGGGACGGCCCCTCACAGGGGGGGCTGGGGGCACCTGAGGAGGTGCACCCGGGGCTGCCTGCTGGGGCGGTTTCTTCCTCTTCAGGGTGGCGTTGGCCCCCACCGTGCCGTTGTCGGCGGCAGCGACGGCGGCGGCGGCGGCCGCCCGCTCGCGCTTGCGGTGGGAGTCGATGGTGGCGTACGCCGGGTCCGACTCGACGGCGCAGGCGGGCCACGAGGCCTTGTCGCCCACGGCCTCGTAACAGGGCTCCTCCTGGGAGCGGGCCTGGGCCTGGACCCCCCGGCCGCGGCCTCCGCCTCGCCCCCTGCTGGTGTCCCCCCCGAAGCTGCGGGGCAGGGTCTTGGCTCCGCTGCTGTCCATGGCAGGCTTCTTCTTGGCGGGTTTGCACACGGTGGAGTAGGTGCCAGCCCCCTGGGGACACAGAGCAGAGGCAGGGCGTTACATACTGGGCTATTGACAGGGATGACCTGTTGTTGGTGCAGCGCCACAGGGCAATCATAGAAAGAACGTATGTGCGGTGCTTCTCGGTAATACTGATCGTACCGCGTCGACCAGTGTTTTGGTGAGTAGTACATTATCTATTGTCATTTTCTATTTACTGTATTTTCAGAAACATACATGATATCCGTGTGCCCCTGCTTCTTTCTAATAATGTATTTGTTCCTGTGAAAACATTTTCTAAGGGTGCATTGTCTGTATTTCTATAAGACTCTCTGCGCGTATGAACGCTCTCGCCTATCTGAAAAGCAAGTATAATCATATACCATTGCTGTATGTGTATGTGTGGACATAGTTATCTGACTGCAGTAACCTGACCTATTTTGACATGGCAGGATAAGCCAGAGCAAACGGTGTTATCAGCCTGCCCTGCTCTGACTGAGGGGAAAGAGAGGCAGGGTTACCTAACCCACTGGATAGACCAGTTAAAATTTCACCACAGCAGCCCCGGCCACAGAGCACAGGAATATGGTGTGAGAGATCTGGATGCTAGCCAGGACACTAAACAACCCTGCTCAATTACTTTTACTGCTCTTTCTAATGGTGTTTTCATGAAGGGAAAGTGTTGCCTTCTAGTTTGAAGTATGAATGGATCACATGGTGTGTGTGTGTATGTGTGATGTGTTTGTGTTTGTGTTTGTCTTTGTGTGTGTGTAGTGTAGATAGTCTGTGTGTGTGTCTACTCAAGACATGACACACAACTTACACCGGAAAGTCAAGTGTGATGGCCTGGGGGCATCCTAGCCTGTCTGCAACAATGACCTCACAGGTATTTCTGTGTCAAATTCCATCGAAAGCAGAGAAGAGCAGGGAGTAGCTGCAAAGGATTGTGGGACACGTCCATGTTTGCCTACCATGTTCACACCCAGACTGACACTCTTGCCCTAGTTTTTCACAAAAGTGTTTGCTGCACAAAATACTCCCCTTTTCTCTCCCATTGGAAAAAAAGCAGCAAGTTGCAAATAATGCAAACAACCTGGCTGCTATTCATGTGCATTGCAAAATGAATGTATATATACCTTACTTTTACCAAAAATTACAAACCAATAAGCAATGGGAAAAAAATATTATTAAAAAAAGAAACCTTTGGAGCAACAAGTTTTGCTTCCATGCACTCTGAATGAAAAAATATATTACCAAATGTTATTGTTCCTTTCGGTCATGGGGTATACATGTATTTGAAAAAGTTCTAAGTCTTCGATCGCTTGAAAGGAGAGAAACAGATCTGAAACACATGTTGTCATAAAAGATCTCATTACAGCTTCTTCCCCTCCGCCTCCCCTCCTCGACACACTTGGTAGATTTTAAACCACACATCCCCCCTGCCGCCGCACTCCTTTTCCGTGACCTTTCTGGGTAAACAAAGACCCTGACCTATGCTGAGAGTGCCGCACTGTGTGTGTGTGTGTGTGTGTGTGTGTATGGGTGTTGTGTGCAGCATTTGCAACGTTGTGCGGCAGAGGCAGGAAATCACGAGAAGCTGCAGCTGTTGAGGAAGCCTCTACTGTATGTTGTCTTTTTTGTTTTTTCTTCGTCCTGTCTGGCGCTCGCTTCTAGCACTCTTTTTGTCACTCCCTCTCTTTTCTCATCAGACGCTATTCAAACATGCTCTGCTGTAAAACTCCGCTGTGAAAAGATACTTTCACGGAAATGTAAAAAAAAAAAATCAAAAAATACAATGCCACCGAACCCCCTCCCCAGCCTTTGGCTTTTTGTAAAGACGGCAGAAGTGGATCCAAGGGCTTTGGAGTGTTCAGTGGCATAGAGACGTTTCGAGTGATCCCATTGGTTAAGTGTGGGCAGCGCCTCCTCAGAAGATGGAAAGGGAGGGGGGAGGGTGGGGAGAGGAGGGAGTAGAAGGTAAGAAGGGGAAATGCAACCCCTTTTTTTCTGACGGGTGCAACTGACAAACTCCAGAGGAGCAGGGTTTATTGGGCATGTCTGGGCAACGACCAGGGAGAGGGAGAACGAGATAATGCCAAAAAGGGAGGGGGGAGTGAGGGCGCGCGATAGCAGTTTTCTCTCTGTCGAGCAGCACAGTTGAAAGACGATGTGAAGTGAGGGAGGAGACACAGGCAGAGAGAGAGAGAGAGAGAGAGAGAGAGACCGAGCCAGAGAGCCAGAGACAGACAGACAGACAGTTAGACAGACAGACAGACAGACAGGCAGGCAGGCAGGCAGGCAGGCAGGCAGGCAGGCAGGCAGGTAGGCAGGCAGGCAGGCAGGCAGGCAGTCAGACAGTCAGACAGACACACAGGCAGGCAGGCAGGCAGGCAGACAGAGAGACTGGCAAACATGCAGACAGACAGACAGACAGAGAGAGGGAGCTGCTCTGTGGTGATGGCAGTGGAGCCCAGCTGTTCTCCCCGTGCTCTCGGTGGGAGGAGGTTAACTGATTGGGGGGGGGTGGGGGGGTAAACAGCGGAGAGACTTAACCCCTTAATCTCCGTATCCAGAGATTCAGCACAGGCTTAGAGACGTACTGTTTAACCAGGGGGGTACCATCGCCGGTCGACTCTAATCTCATTCTACCATTAGAATGCCGTCGGCCGCGTTGGTCGTGTCTCTCCGTTAGGCCTTTGCGAGGCGTCGCCTCCAGACAGCTCCCTCTGGGAGCACGTCCATGCCAGCGCTGGCAGCCTCCTCATAGAGACACCTGTCCACCATGAACGACTCATATTTTCATTGTGCTTTTAAGACTGTGTTATGAAACGGACGACAGAGTGCGCTGCTCGTCTCCATCCATCGGGGCAGTGTGCTGTCGGTGGCGGATGTCTGGGAGTTGGTAAAGGGCAAGGTTGAGGGGCTGAGGAAGAGGCAAGACCCCCCCCCCAGAGAGTGTCTGAAACCCGACTCCGGGGGGGGGGAAGGGGGGTAACTGGATCTAGGGAAGCACGACCCTGGAAGGCTGAGAGGTCATAGGGCAGACTTGTTATGACGGGCAACAAATCACCAAGGGCAGCCCTAAATAAACCCTGAGTCATATTTCTACACCTCTGTCTTACTGTCAGTCCGTCTGTCTGTCTAATACCTGCATGGACGTGCGTGTGTTTGTTTGCCTGTCTACTTCTCTGGCTTCCTGTATGTGTACGTCTGTATGTTTGGCCCACACACACACACACACACAGAAACACACAACCCCTCCTTCACCTCCACGGCGAGCGGTTGTCCCTGGCCAGTCTCCCCCGGGCGCTGAGGCGCTGGGTGCAAGGTGATGATGTCATCCTCCTCCGGGGGTTTCCAAATGTACTGCTCCCCATTACCCATGAACACTGCCTCCTGGTGGACAAAGAGGAAACAGCACGACCTCAGCACACAACTACTAACTACGTATACATACGCTGACGTACAAACTCGCACAGAGAGGGTGTGTAGATGTGTGTGTGTGTGTGTGTGTGTGGGTGTATGTGTGGGTGCGTCCTTGAGAGTGTGTACTCTGTTGTTAATGTTTGTACGGAGAGCCGTAGGGCGTGGAAGTGGTCAGTTGGTGTGTTTGCTTAACTGTGCTGGACTGTCCAGGCATAACGGCCTGCGTGGGTGGAGAAAGTGTGGACGTTGTGTGCTTGTACGTGTGTGTGTTGGTGTTTGTCTGTGGATGTCTGTGTGTAACCCCCGTCTTATGGAGCAGGCAGGTAGGTCAGAGTTAGTGTGTCTATGATTCAGGAATAGTTCATAACCCCAGGACAGTTCATACACATTTACAATATATTCAGTAAACATGATCAAGGACATAGAATGAATAAACATTGGCCATAAAAATAAAAATAAGAAAAAATAGAACTAAAAATGAGCTTTCTCTATTGGCATTATTCTAGCCACTGGGAGAACCACTTTGCTGTACCTTTCCATGCTAATCAATAACTAACGTGTCTCAAAAGCAGCATTGTCAAAGAGTGACAGAAGGAGAGAGAGAAATAGAGAGAGAGAGAGAGAGAGAGAGAGAGAGAGAGAGAGAGAGAGAGGAGGATGGCCGTACATGAGAGAGAATTGTTGAAAGTGAATTGTTGAGTTTTGTCAAGCCGGACAGCCAACAGCTGCTCTCACACAGGAGGGCCATCCTAAGCCAGATCAGCTGTTACCCCTCGTTGCCGGTTCTACCCCACTGCCCACCGTTGGCTCCCGCAATGTTCTGATCAATCAAATATTTTAGAGTTTGACCGTTGAGTCATGTTCCAGATGCGATTTCCACGCATTTTCAGTATTACTATACACTTATGATCACAGGGCAAAAACACTATCACGATTGAACATACAAAAACATGTTACTAACAAAGGCCTCTACTCTGCCCACCAAAGCATTGCTAAGATATGAGCTTATGTGCTTAATGTTGACCACATGGATGCAGAATATAATTTCATTCATCAGAATTCTTGTTTCTCACATGTGTAGGCATTCATTCGCCACTACTTTAAAATATCTATCGTCTCAAAAGATAGTTTATGATATTTTATTTTTGTCATATTCTGTAAGAAAACAGTATTAGACATTTGTATAAATAGTCGCGTCTCTAACAGTACAATGAACGATTCAACTTTTCAATATGTTTCTCCTGTGCAACTAGTGTGACTAACAGGAACCTTAGCCTTTAAGACTGAATAAATAGCCCCAGTGTGAGTAGGCTATTTATTTCCCAGCTGGCCAGCTACCTGTTTGCTGTCTCTCCCCCTGATATATTCAACAAAACACACACACACACACACACACACACAGTTTGGCAGCCAGCCAAGTTCTTACATAACCCGCCCCAAGGCTCTTTTCTCTGGCCACTCTCTCTTTCTCTCTCTCTCTCTCTCTCTCTCTCTCTCTCTCTCTCTCTCCCACATTCACACTTAGACATTATTAACTATCTTAACAAAATTGCTCACAGTCTCAGTCTGAAAACACATACACACGCTCCTATGATCACAGACAACTTACACAACATCACAAGGTTTACGTTACAAAGCAGAGGCGAAGAGGAGCAGTTTGATCAGTTGACCAGTTTGACGAGCAAACACAGGGCCGGAAGGACTGCCTGTAGAAAAGTTTGATCCTCCTAACAGAGCCCTAACCATGCCCACGAGAACCCTAAGGCTCCGGATGCTTTAGACCTTTGATAGTTGCATATCAGGATACTTTTCTTCCCGTTAGGACATAATGCCTGCGCCCCTGGCACTGCCTGGTACAACAGCTGCCTGGTAAGGGTAACATTAAGTCAGTAAAAAAGCATGATAACAATATGCTGTTATGAACACGGTCAGTGACCGTTCCAAGAGATTACTTTGGTGGGCAGCGCCCTCAAGTGGTAAGACCGTGAAACTACAGTCTTTGGAATTGTGAGCTCGTTAAAACCTTTATCCACAGATAGTTTTAGCATCGCTCATTCTTGCCACGGCAAAACTTTTCATCTCATAAACCAAATAAATGAACACTTGTGTGTGTGACCAAACAAATAACTATGGTCGGTTTCTATACCTTTGGGAAGGATTGCAGGTGGAAGGGTTCTGGTTTCCGTGGAAACTCCTGACTGCGTGGGAGTGGAGGGGGCAGGGCAGAGGGGGACTCTCCCACACTGGATTGGCTGTCCGATTGACTGTCGGCTCCATTGTTCTCCTTCTTCGTCGCCTTGTCGACCTGGAGTGATCGATTGGTTGGGTTTCACGGAGAACTAGGTCGATGTATGATTGCGTGTTGTATATATAACAAGGGGAGCAGAGACGATTCAATAATCGGCGCGGTGAATTCTCACCGCATTACCTGAGGGGTTCTCCTACCTTTTTCACTTTGCGGATGGAGGCGTACTCGGCAGCCACGGGGTCCTGGGGGGCCAGGGAGGGGAGGGTCGGCAGGGGGGACCCATTCACCCTGCCCACCCCACCGTTCCCTCCCTTGGCTCCTCCTCTGCCAAGGGTCCCGTTCACCAGCCCACTCCCCCTGGCATCCTGCTGGACACGCAAAGACCAAATCACATCATTTACATATATTCACATCGCCAAGCCAAAACATGACGACTGTCTAATTTAACTGCACGGTAGAGTGCATCATACATCACAACAGCAAAAACTATTTCGAAACAATATACAATCCTGTGTCCCAGTAAAGGACTGAAGATGGACTGGTGTGTTCGTACGTTCCCGTTGGAGGCCCCGCTGGGCCCCGAGGGGCTCTGGACGGCCCTCACGGTGGCCGGGGTGTTGGCGGAGGTGGGGGGCGGGGCGGGGGGCATCTTGGGGTCGGCGTCGCCCTCGCGCATCCCCACGCTCTCGTACAGGCCGTCGTCCAGGCAGGGGGTGGGGTTCCTCAGGCCCACCTCGGTGTAGGTGTGGTCCCGGCTCTCCCCTCCTCCTCCTCCTCCTCCTCGTCCTGCACCTCGTCCAGCGGCTCCACCTCCTCCGCCCGGCCGGGGGTTCCCGGAGGGGCTGGTGGGGATCTGGGGCAGCTGGCGCCCGTTGGAGGGCCGCAGGTCGGTCTGGGAGCGACGGGTGTGGAGGAGCCGCAGGGCCATGCTCGCCGGACGACTGGTATGGACACCTGGGAGAGGGGAGGGGGGTTGGGGGGGGTTGATTTGCGTGGTTAGTGTGGTGGAGGGGGGGGGGGGCAGAGATGGCAGAGGGATGAATAACACACGGCGTAAAGAACACAAAAAACGAG